>CAIGQW010055024.1:8165862-8176947 GCA_903798125.1 Danio choprae
AGTGCTACTGCCTTTTATTTCCACATGGTAATGCTAGTTCAGCCCCCCTTTTCTATACACCCCTTCACCCTAATGTGATAACCCCAGGTGTCCCAGACAACCCCGGACTGAGTTATTAAATTTACATGGCCCATGTATAACCCCCCACAGGAGGAGGGAAGAAGCGTGGTGGATTAGCACAATAAATGCGCTACATCCTGTTAGAAGAGCAACAGACAGACACAATGACGCTGCAGTCAGTATTTATAATAGCACACGCTTTGTAACAATTTTCATTCTTCTAGATCATCATCATCATCATCATCATAACTTTTTACTGCCAATATGTTGTCATGTAAATTACTGAAAGACAATTTCTGTAGGAATCAGCTTTTTTGAACAATTATTTTGAATGAATGATTTAAAGACAAATGCCTTTTAAACAGTCACTTATCACTAACTACTGGCATTAAAGTGATAGTTCATTCCAAAACGAACATTTACTCAATGTTTACTCACTTTCAGGTGATTCCAGTGCTTCAAGAGTTTATTTTCTGTTGAACACAAAACTGGACATTTTGAAGAATGTTGGAAACCGGTAAAGAATGAAAGTCAATGGCTACCAGTTTGACAATTCTTCAAAATATCTTCTTTTGTGTTCAACAGAAAATAGAAGCTTAAAAAGGTTTGGGATAAGTGGAGCGTGCATGAATGAAGACAATTTTCATTTTTGGGTGAAGCATCTTTTTAACCAATTGAATGGATTTTTGTTTGAAGCACTGAGTTAATTCCAAAATGTGATTTACTCTATTTTCATCAGTACCACATACATGATTGTTTATATGTAAACTGTAACTATTTATCACATGAAGTGATCTTTTGAATTTCTGTAATGCAAATAAGGATATTGTGTTTGAAAATAAAATAAAAGAATTTGAATGTTTAATGTGATCATAATAGCCAAACTGTTAGCATTTACAAAAAAAAGACTTCATCTTTTAGCTGTAATAGAGGAATAGCTTTTAAAAATAATTTATTTTAAACTATTTATAAACATGTATAAAGTGTTTAAAATACATTTTTGCTAATTGATGTAGCTTATCACAGAATAAGACCTTTTATTTTATAACATTCTATATAGTGAAAAGGAAAGTCGGGAAGCACTAGAAATGTAATCATGTGTTGATTCTCTTAACATCAGTCAAAACAAATCTATCTGCACTTTACTGCTACAGCAACAGTTGGATAACCGTTCATCCATAAAAGTGATTTCCTGGAAAGTTTTATAACCCCTCTCCATCGACAAGTATGAATAAAACAATTTGATCATGAGAGTTTAGCCCTCTATACTTGGGGTATAGCAAAGAGCCAATTCTAACTTTGGCAAATGTGCATAAGGTGATCATAGAAACATAATTTGTTTGCCCTTCATTGGTGTCGCGATTCAAACTTATCCACAGTGCTGCACACCCACATTGGTCAAAACGTCCTTTTATTCATTTATTCAGTCTTATTCATTGCTGTAAAATAATTACAATAAAAGGAAATTGTAATTGTATTTTCAATAGAAAACTGATTTCTAATGATGGTTATAACCTTTTAAACTGTAAAATACTATTGAAGGGAAACAGCTAAAGAGCCATGTATTTTTGGTCAAAGAGCTACATGTGGCTCGCGAGCCATAGGTCCCCTACCACTGCTATACTATCGCTGAATATTGTGTGTCATTATAGTATGTATAAAATATATTTTTACATAGCACTGTTACAGACGTTGTTAGAGCCCAGTAATAAATTACTTGATCAATTAGCACATCATATTTTGATAATTGCCACTTTCCAAATTACAGGAAAAAGGAAGCAACACATTTGGCAGCATTCTTTTTACAAATGAACATCATAAGACTCATAGGGTGCAGTGAAAAGACAGAGAGCCACTATATTAGCTCCAAATAAAATCAAACCAGGAATTTTTAGAGTAACTTCGAGATTTCAAAAGGGCTCTTATTCAAAGCGATTAAAAGTAATTTTTTTCTACTTCATGGCTTTCACGACTGCAATTTAAACATTACATCACCCTCAGCCAGTGTGTGGAGCTTGGCTGGGCCTTAATGCTTTCGTTTAGAATCAGATGGAGAAAGAGGGAGGGGGGGGGCATAAGAAGGTGAGCCAGTTGGTCTTGGCACTGCCATGTCTAAAGCCACACACAACACAAAGCACACAAACTAGGAAAACAAGCTTCATAGAAACACTGCAGCGAATCAGCTCAACAGAACAACTTGTGACATGTTTCTGAAAAAGTGGAAGTGAAAAAACGCTCAGTTCCTCTGAGTTTCCCCTAAGATGTGCAAGTCCAGTTCAGCAGAAATGCTCAATTTATATCAAACAATCCTTAAGTCATAATATAAAGACCAGCTAATCATGTCGCAACATGAGGCCCTGAGTTTTCCTTCAATCCCACCGTGAAGGGAGTTCAGGTCATGACCCAAATAATGGCAGCAATCAACTAACATGACAGGAAAAAGACGACCTCTTCCCGCCACAAAGCTGTGTTCATCCTCACAAATAACACGTGCCACCTAAATCCCTACGAAGGGCCCCCCAGTGCCCTAACCTATTGTGAAATCAGGCCTGTGCTGAGGGCATCAGTAATGTAGGGCACCCCACCCCCATTCAGACACACTTGAAAATATTCGTCTTTCACCTATGGGGACCTGCAGTGAGAACAAAAGAGGTCAACTCATGGTTCCTGACGTCACGCTAACAGACTGTTTACAAACACTGAGCCCCCGACAGAGGCATGGAAAGCCCCTCCCCGGCCTTCTCTGCTGGATTAATGGTGTTATCAGAAAATCTGTGATTGGTAATAAGCGCAAATAACACTCCCTGCTGTCCCAGTTCTTAAAGCCTCGACAAATACAAAACACCAAATCTGTCGAAATGCCCCCAAACCAGAACGTAAACACCTCCATAATCTCATGGCTTATACGTTTTCTGGAATATCTTTAATCTTGTAGCTTTCATCCCAAATCAAGAGCCATCGCCATTTGCCCATCTCCAAATAACAGCATTAAATCCAATGCAAAACAACATCAGATAACAACAAACTTTAAAGCAACAGTAGGAACGTGTGCGTGTATGAAATACCTCAGTCTCAAATAAGCAGAAAATACAACAAAACATAATGCTTCATAGATCTAGGGTATTAGTACACTAAAAGTTTTATTTCTTTGGTTTGTTTTGATCAGAAAATTAAAGATTAGTGCTGAAAGTGAAACACGTAATCACATTTTAGCATCCAATCAAGAGCAAAAAGAAGACACACAACTAAAGAAAAAGCCATGTGTATGACATTTGCGACACATTACATTTAAAACAATGCTGTCTGCTTGGCTGAAAATGCTCATATGTTTGTATGTGTGATATTGTAATTAGTTGATAACTCGTCAAAATGTCACAAGGTCTGTCGCACACACAAACAAAACTTTGCTCAAAAGAAGTATGGTCATGTTATGACACTATCTTGCTTTCGGTTGTTTAGATATCTTTGGTCCCTGTTGCATTCATATTTTAGAGGACATTGACCAAATCTATTCACACTTATTTAAATGAGCTAGAGCAATTGCACCAGAGTTTGTTTAAAACCTGCCAAAACTGTGAATAGAGCATTAGCTTCGATATTAGCTTACAACAATTAAGATTTAATCATTTTTGGGCTTTAACAAATGTGTTCTACTTCACAGACAAAGAAATGCAATGCCGTCTCCCAACAAATGCACATAGTTGCAGCCTAAAAAAAAGGGCATTCACCATGTGCATTAATAATGCAAGACGTAAACAAAAACTAGGGCAGAATGTTTTTCCAGCGAACAAAGACGTGAATTACAGATAAAGCCATGAAAAAGCTTCAGAAGGTTTTGAAAGTAGTTAATGAATCACAGAAGTAGCCACCATCCACAGTCATTAAAAGACATGACGTTATCATTGCTCAAATTAAAACTATGTATAAGACGACGATGACAATGACAACATCACAACAACTGAATAAAAAAATCTAAGGAGAAAAGAGGTAGTGGCAACTGCATTTATAACAATTCAATGCAGTGTGTTTTGAACAATCAGAATAACTAGTCATTGGTGGCATATTTAAGTTCAACAGTTTATCACTTTTCTGTACACACTGTACAAGAAATTAAAGGGAATTAGGTATGTCTTTATTAGTCAGTCTTTTCAGATAATATCGGAGTTTAAACTACTTTATTAACTCAAACAGCAGTTAAGCCAAAAGGTGCTTCAGAAGTGTCACTTATAATAAATGAACAATACAACACTTCAAGTGCATGCCTTTCAAATATAGATAAAACATGATGCGCTGCTAATGGTGGTTTAGTTAAAACTACAACAATAACAAGTCTTTGGTCACTGTAATATTACTTTGCTCAAATATAGCAGGTATCAAACATGAAACACACATTGCTATGGCTACAATGGTGTCAGTCGTCCCTATATCAAAATTAAGTTGTTACACAGACACACGCACACAGAAAGATAAATTAAAGTATTCACTTGCATATTTAAATGTAGTTGCCACTCAAGCAACTTTATATCACGCAAACAGCCAAAGTGATGCCTCTTCATGTTTCATTATTCTGAAAGCATCTTTAGCATACTGAAAACAAAAACACCTTGTGTAAGGGTGTAGATGTGGCCTGATGTACTCACCGTGTCGAGGTCTCTCTGAGAGGTCATGGCTGTGGTCAGAGGTTGAGGGCAGCCACAGATCAATGGGTGGCCAGCAGTCAAGAGGGGGGCACGACCCCTGGCACAAAGACTCAGTCTATGTCTTCTTCCACTGGCCTTTCTCTGCCTCGCACAGCCTAACACTAAGTCAACCATTCACAACAAGCCACACAGATTTGTTTACCATACAGTTCAGTGGTCACCACCACATTAACACAAGATTATCAATCACCATCTTAAGTGACACTGCATAGTATTACAACATACATGACAAGACATGCCATCAAATGCTGATCCACAATATCCTGTTTGTTATTTAATAATTAAGATAGAAAACTCTTGTCTAAGTGATTAAGGTAAAGCATATGCAGCCTATACACACAGTAGTCTGTTAATAAACAAACAGACAGAGGCTTTTCGATGCTGAAAAATGCAACAACGACAAACATCACATACCTTTGCTCTCCTTGACTTCAAGCCAAACTGGTGTTTGTGTTACTGGATCAGCATTATATCCCAGCTTGTGAGCGAATCTGTGTTAGAAATCCAGAACTGCCTGCGAACCAGACACCAAAGCAGTATAAGCTCGACAACTGCTCACAGAAAAATATGAACGAGTCCAACATCAAAACGGTAATACACATACCATAAAACAAAGTTATATGTCTAGTTTATGAGGTTACGGCTGTAGGAGCAGAGAAGACAGTGCGCGCGACCGCTGGCCTTGAGCTGGAATAATTTTTGACTGCGGCAAAATAAAGAGGAACTAAAACGACCGTTTTGATCGAGACGCAGGCGGCTGTCGTATCCAAAGCGGTCGTTTGTTGACCCAGGACTTTCCTCGTACATTAACTGACGGGTATATCCATCGTTCAATCACATCAGATGTAGCAACAAAAAAAATCACTCACATCGTTCGAACAGATTAATGGCTGAGAATTTAAAGACACCGGAAGTCAGCTGGCCATATATGCAGGAAACCGAGCGCAGGGATTACTGGGACTTGTAGTGTTGTGACGGTTCTCCATTTTGATCGCACCTTGCAGAACGGCAGTCATTTCACATGCTGAGTGATGGAATGTGTGGGGTTTCTTATATACACACACACACACACTCACACACAGTTGCTTCAATCTTTTTTCAATTCATACACAAATGTAAACATTAAACTTTCTCTAAATATTAAATCTTATATAAGCCAACTCAACTTTTAGAATGACAAAAACTGACTCTTTTGGGATACCTCGTGTATGAAATTCCTAGTGGAATTTAATTGTTGTAAGCTAAGTCTGAATAATATAATTTCATTAAAAGAAAGCCATGCACAAACGAATGACAATAAAAGACTTTTATTTGATAACAGCATTGCACATAATAAAGGCACATTTAAGTAGGCTATTTACAGAGGAATAATTAAAGCTGAAGTGGGTGATTTGTTATTGTTAAAATACTTCCATCAAATCCTAATACAGAGATAACTAGACCACTCAGCCAGACACGGCTACACTGGCTTAGCCCATGTTTTGTTTTGTTTTTCCATTTCTTATTCTCCCTCTTTTTTGACTAATGACAGATTTGGATGTTTTCTTGAAACACGTTTTTAAAAATAAATAAATAAATAAATAAATAAATACAAATTTAAAACAAAAAATTATGATACCTAAATTAAAAAGTTCAATTTGGTGACAATCAGGGCACAACATTTTCACACTTCCGCTTTAAACAGAAAATATGTACATGAATATGATATGACAGTTCTTACAATACAGTAAAGAGTGATGTCTTTTTAATAACAGTAGCAATACATGGCAACAGAGCTGTCATAATGTGAGGGTTAACCCCAAAGTTGTTTTTTTCATAGCAGCTTCAAATTTTATACATTTGAGGTATCGTTTACGTGGTAACAGTTAAAATGTTTAGTAATGTAATTACTAAAAATACCTCTGTGATATTTCAACAATTTCAAATCTTAAGTTGTAAATGTTAATATTGTTAAATGTACCTGAGCACACAGGTACTGTAAACGACAAACACATTTTACTTAGAAATACGACAAATAAGTTTTACTTATAAATCAAAACCCACACAACTCTGAACCAGAAATACATTTATGCTTTAAAAAAGTTTCTTCTTCAAAAAACTGAAAATCTTTCTTCTGAAAAAAAAGCACAGCACTAATCCACGTAAAGCCTGTACTGTTGAGAGCATTTAGTCAACAATATTACAAGTACTATAAGAGAAGGCAGTGTCTGTTCAACTTTTGTAAAATATGATTTTCAATAAACTGGAGGAAACAGCTCCAGATGCACTACAAAGCAGCATTGTGTAAACATTGAAACACACTGTGGAGAAATAAGTTGCAGCAAATGGTAATGACTTTTAAAAATATATACTGATAAGCATCTGTTTTCAGTGTGTGCAAAGGTCATACGTCATTCTGACCTTTACAAATACATAAACCACGTCCCAGCAACAAATGAAAAAGGCCAAAATTCACAATGCTCCATAATTTTCCTTAAAAAAACAACAACATATCATTGCAATGTTTTTACAAAAAACATTATGAGAACAGCATAAAATAAGTCATCTTTAGAGGATGACATTGGCAAAAATTGCATGACAAATAAGAGCACTTTGATGCTGATGAGAAATTACTAATTTTGCCACACAAGTAAAAAAAACAACAAACAACAACAACAACGCTCCTTTTAAGAAAATAGGACAATTGGAAAATGATCCAATTTAGCTTTTAAGCACAATTAAGTTTTTACATATACTGTACTGCTCAATAGAGAAAACTTAAACCTTGTTACTAAAAAAAAGCCAAAAACATCATCAACAATAAATACACTTCTTTCTACTGGTACAGAAATACATCCATCAATTTACAAAAATATACATTTACAAATAGAAAATGTCTGCTGTAATCCACCATCTTTTTTCAGTTGTATCAACTTTATAAAACGAAGTACTACAAGGGCGCTCTGAGTTCAAAACATTTTGATTAAATATACTCTCCCAATTCTCTCTGGCCTATTTTGAGTTTTTTCCCCACAAACCATACATCTTATGTAGGACTGACGGTATTTATAAACAGCTAGACTATTCAATACCATAGATGTATGTACATAGATGCCTCCAGAAATCCACCATCTTGAAACGGTCAATGTGTCGTCACTTTACAAGACGTGACAACAATGTGCAGCATCTCATTGTAAACTCTGCATAGATTTTAATTATCGATGAAATATACAAACAATTCACATGTGAGAATGATTTGGTTTGTGTTTTTAAACAGTTAAAGGTCCAGCTAATTAAAATAATGTTTTTTTAGAAGTTAGTATCAGTATATTAGTCTTCAAGAATATCTGTAACAGTGTACACTGTACAGTGTAGTACAGAACAGTGACAAAATCCGCGTTTATTTATATATCATTTAAGGTTGTTATACTCTATAAGGTATAATAATAAGGTTGTAGTTAGTCACTTCCGCCTAAATAGATACTTCTATTCAGAAGTACTCGTACTTCAGATTTTGATCAAATCTTGACCAATCAAATGCTCTCTAGTGTCTGACATGCCCCGCCCTTTTCAAGACATTTCTCATTTGCTTTTCATTTGATGCTCTTGAAGTAAACTGCTCTCACTGGTGATAAAACAAAATGCTATTGGCTGTTTTTTTTTAAAGGGAAGGAGCTACTTTATGTCCCACCCTCTTTTCGTTTTTCAGTTGAGATTACGCCCAACCTCGAATAATAAAATGCACATTTCAAACTACTTCACGGGACCTTTACATTTATAATGTTAGCCACCGAGTGTGTATTTTATTGTGTTAATTTAACATAATAATCAAATGAAGTCTATTGCAGATTTTGAAATTCATACTTGTGAACTTCGGTTGCAGTTGCACTGTCATGGACAGAGTTTGACCATCCCAATTTGTTCCCATAGAAACAGCTGTTAATGAGGCATCTAATGTATATACATCTATGGTCACCATCTACATTGGTTTATATGGTAAATCTGTTTGTGCTAACGTGATGCATAGAGACTCATACTCAACACAACAGGGTGCTTGGTGGAAAAAGTGGACAGAAAAGTAAACTTTCGTCTTTGTTCAGGTCCATAGATATTTTAGGTCCAGATATTTTACTGCAGTGTTGAACTCATGAGGCACATCAGAGGACATTGTGCAATCAGTCACATTCACTACTAAGTCACACATTGTGCTATAAGAAGTCTAAAATTAGTGAATTTGGACATTCATGTTGCATCATGACTTAAAAAAATTCAGTTGGAAACACCCAATAAGATTTGTGCAGCCTGTCAGAACAAAGACATGTTTGAAAATGACTGAATCACGCTGAATGACCAGAAACAGGCCGAGACACTTTCGTGTAACAGTTCTGACCTAGTTCTAAAGTGAGAAAAGTACATGAAGTACTAGATTATACCTTTCATACTGTAGCCCAGAGGCACGGTCACTGTATCATTACACATAGAAATA
This sequence comes from Danio choprae, assembly GCA_903798125.1. Classification (NCBI taxonomy): domain Eukaryota; kingdom Metazoa; phylum Chordata; class Actinopteri; order Cypriniformes; family Danionidae; genus Danio; species Danio choprae. Next base: position 8,175,088 of record CAIGQW010055024.1, read on the forward strand.
CATAGTTTGCCTACTGAATAAAAACGGTTCGTTTAAACCATTATTTGATGCAAACAAAATCGTAAGGTGCAAAAATGAAAGTGCCTGCAGCATTTTACAAAACCAGTTGTAAAGTGGCTGCCATACCAATCCAGTTGCTGTTTTTAAGGCGTTGCTCCCTCATTCTCACTACCATCTTCAGCAAGGTAAATTGGCTTCTTTCCCTGAAGGATGGGCTCAAATTTCTGAGGAGAATTGTTTTTGCCCTCAGAGCTGTGATGTATTCCATACGCAAAATAAATAATGAAACCTAAAAGAGACATATTTATAAAGTCAAACCCAAACATAATACTACAAGGTACTGAAGAAATATTCTAATTATTAGTACACAATTGCACTACTACTACTACATGAATTACATGAAGACAACTACATGAATTAGATGAAAAATAAACAAAAAACATATCACTGTGAAGCAATATTGTATTTTATTATACTCTTATATTTATTATTACTCCAGTCTTTACTATCACATTCCTTCACTGTCTGAAATCACATAATATGCTGATTTGCAGCTCAAAAAATATTTATCAGCAAAAAAAATTATTCTATTTGAAAAGGCAACTGTTGAACTGTTGAAAAGGCAAAATCTTATAAAACATTTTAAAAGTTCTTACGATCACTTCAGTCAATTTAATTTCCCTACGTTTACAGTAAAACAATATAATTAGCTAAATATGTAAGTTCCTAAACGCATGATAAAAACAAATTGATATGCATTAACTCACCAATTGCCATCCATACTGCAAAACGAATCCACGTCGCTCCATTCATTTGCATCATGAGGTAAATATTTACAAAGATGCTGACCAATGGCAGAATGGGAAGCAAAGGCACCTACCAAACGCAGAGAGAGGATTATTATAACCACCTAAAGATCTCACATTATTGATTTTACAGAGCATCAGATTTAAGTCTCTGTACCTTGAAAGTGAGAGCCTCTTTACTCTGGGGCTGTCGCCAAATGACGACGATGCAGACAATGGACAGAACCGACAGGAGAACAACCAAACTGATATAAAGAGGGTGACCCATGCCCACCTGCTCCGAGCACACCGACAGCACCACACACAGCAGCGTGAACAACACAGCTGAGAGCAGAAAAGAGCAATCAATTTTCTCACTTTCTGAACAAATATAAGGTTTTAAAGTCTAAATTTTAATTATAGGTTGCAGGAAAAAAAACTGAATTAATGAAATGCTTACATATGGTGCCACACGCAGAGTAAACAATGATGCCTGAAATCTTGGTGGGTACATCACAGATGGGCTGCACCAGCATCCTTACGGAAAACCTTTTTTTAAGGGATATCGTCTCCATCTCCTGACTGTACTCATCTCCACTGTCCACATCCATCATGACTGCTTTAGCCTCCAGCCTCTGGAGCTCCACCGGCTTCACATCTGCACTGCTGGAGCAAAGTCTGCTCGGCTGGTACCTGTGGATTAAACAAAGATAATAATAATAATAATAATCTTAAATTTAACAATTGTGAAGTAAATATTAGCAAAAAATATTGTCTTGTTTTTAGAAGCAACAGGCCAAAATTAAGTGAGTTTTTCCTTAAAACAAGCAAAATAATCTGCCAATAGGGTAAGTAAAATAATCTTGTTTTTCATTTTGACATAAGATTATTTTGCTTACCCCATTGGCAGATTATTTTATTTTTTGTAAGGAAAAACTCACAGAATTTTGACATATTATTCCTTAAAACGTAAAAATGTTTTGCTCGTCTATAAAAAGCTTCTTAATTCAAGAATTTTTAGATATTTTACATATTTAGACTAGAAACAAGCAAAAAAAAAAAAATAAATAAAAAA
>CAIGQW010055024.1:8187362-8208166 GCA_903798125.1 Danio choprae
ATCCCCCTTTATTTGAAGCAGTTTAAAATATTTAAAAATAAAAATATTTAAATCAAGTTAAAAGCTATAATATAAAATTGTTTTATACAAGTGAATCACTGCTGCAGTGTTTACCTCCTGTTAAATATTTCAGTTTCCTTCTCCAGCTTTCTCTGATCAAGATGTTAACTGAGTAAAACGATTGCAATCTTTGTTTGTATCCTATTTGGCATTTTCATTAATAGTAATAACAAATGTTTCCATTAAAATTGCCATTGTTTTGATGCTGCATTTGTGAAAATCATGATAAATGTATTGGTGCATTTCACTTATACAAGATGACACGATGACTTTCATGATGGAAAATAGAAAACAATGAACCTCTCAAATCTCCCATTGCCTCAAAAACAAACACAAGAAAATTACATTATAATGTTGCACTGTAATTTATTAGGACAATCCAGACAATATATCGTAAAAAATTACAATTTATTAACAAATGGCGACACATTTAAGGATTTAAATATATGCTAGAAAGGTTAAAACTTCATTTTTTTACTCCTGTAAATATGAAAAAGACAAAAAAGAAAGAGAATCAGCCAGAAGTATACAATTCAGCTTATATTACGTTCATCGTAATACAATTTGATATTTATCCCAACCAATAAGATATGAAGATTTACCAAAAGACTCTAAAGTTTGACATGTGGAGACCTACTTAAATTCTCTTCATTTCCTTTATACACAACTCAAGTTTTTCATGCAGTGGTCCCCAGTTTTTACAATCTATAAAAGAGAAAAAAAATGACAACATCACAAAATTAATAACAACAGTAAAGTCATTGGATTTAAACAAATAGATAAAAAACAAATACCTGAACGCAAAACCTTTAGTTCTCGCAGGACGCTCTCAAGTTTTTCTTCATGTTGCAAACAATTAACACAGCCTAAGTAGAGGGTTAAACTAAAGTTAGCTTTCTGTACTCCCCCCCCACATGAGCTTTACAATGATAATCATAGACATTCACCTGATTGATGCTCTCCTTTAGCTGGATGCACACCATCACACTCTACTGTAGGTGAAGCAGCAGCTGCTGTGAATGCAAACACAATAAATACATCAGAATGGCTAACAATAATCATTTATAATTTATTATCCACTGCTAATACCCCAGTCTACTAAGACACAGTTAGCTTCTGTAACCCTGCATAAATTCATTTTTTTAGCACTCTTCCCCCCCGAATATTGGCACAGTAGAAAGTGGCTCTTAATTGGTTCTTAGAAAAAAAGCAATCTTGACCAAACCAGGGCCCACACACAGAGAGCGAGCGAGCGAGCGAACGAGAGGGAGAAAGAGAGCGAGAGAGAGAGAAATAGGACAAAAACACCAAAGGATAAGAATCAGACTCTTTTGAGGAACTCATTTGGCAGCTTCATTAACCAACGAAAACATCCGTGTTTCAGATGGTCGAAACAGTTTGATCCTAAGAACCACTAGAAGTGTCCAGCGTGACCTTTTAACAAATAAGTGAAATTAAAGTTTCAAGCATTAAACAAGCTGCATCTAATCAGTTTCCTGCAACCCAAATGGTAGTGTACATACAATGTTTGTGGTATTTTTAAAAATATGGTTTTATTTATAAATCATACTGTCAATTCTTACTGTGGCACAGATGCCAATTTATTTTCTACACGGGTTTGAACAACTTCATAAATCTCCATTTCAAAAATAATGGCACTTCTAAATAGGGACACATGCCCATGCACAACTCTCATATATACACACAAATTAAAAAGGCTTCAACAACAAGCTCCCAAATGCAGCAATCCATTCAGCTCGGCTATTACTGCACACTTCACAAGCATATCAATCGACCTGGATTACAGCTAGTAAGGCATGGAAACCATCTAGACATCTCGATTTAATGACTCAATTAGGCCCAGTTTCTTGGCAGCTTCAGGAAAGAATATTTTACAATAATGATACATCAGCAGGAGCCATCTTGTTGGGATGTGTCTGTGTGGCTAAAGGCAAAGGGTGGCTTTTTCCCATATTTTAGGGACTATAATGTTCTGAAATATCACTTTGATACACCCAGCGCTTTGTACATCATGTCTATTATATTTAAACAACCATCAGTTACAATAATCCTAGTTTTAATAAGGTATAATGGTTATATCCATTCATCTAAAAACACACACCAATGGCAACAGACATGTTGTGGACCCAACATGGTCTTAACCATGTCAGCATCTTTTGGTTTGGTCAGGTCTTGTTGAGTAATACAATGTCTGAGAAGAGATGTACAGTAATTGGTCAGCATCTGTTGGTGCAGTATGTTATACAACCTTAGATTATTACTCTACTATTGTCCGTGCCTATGAGCAGAAGAGAAAATAAACCAAAATTTTCCCCACAAGCAATCATTGTTTACCCATGCATGTGCACAGACACGCACACACACACCATTATTGGCCAACACCCATTTTTGTCTTAGGAGAATTTTGAAAACTTTGATCAATTTTTGAAGCTGACTACTGTATGTGTGTGTCTAAACTTGTTGTAGACCATCTAAGAGTCCTATAGACACACTAGGGCTTTTCACACTTGGAATTAGTGTCGTCCTGGACTACCTTGCTTACATGTCTTTCATTTAAATTTCATATTATATATTACAAACTGATATAATTTTTAGACTTTCAAGGCAAGAATAAAATGATTTCTTCAGTAAAACTGATGCTCTTTCTTGCATAAACGGCATTAAGGACAGTCCAAATATTGATAATATAAAGCACATGATTGGCAATTTAAGCGTTTCTAAGCATTTAGCTGTAACATTTACAATTCAACACCAAATTGTTTCAAAATACATGTTTGGGACAACAATGCAGAATTAAAGCAGTAAAATCAGTGCTAACCCTTTTTAGGAGCAGAGTAACTCTGCTACTAAATTACATGAGTAAAATACTCCTTTATTGTTTACAATGGTTAGAATGTGTTTTAAGAATGACAATAACTTAAGTACAGAGTGAAAAGCCCTACTGTTATTTATAAAGCCTCACCATTACACTTAGCATTACTCTAGTTAATGTAAAAAAAATAATAATAATAATAATAATCAGTCGCACCAATTCGTTTTCTCTTTGCCGAAGGCAAACCATCATTGTTCGAGCGCTTTTGGCCCACACTGGATTGCAGTGAATTCTTCGTCCTCATACCTTTCATAGAGGAAACATGATTTGAATAATGAAAGCATTACATAAAATCAGAGCCCTTCAATTACACAATCATTTTGTTATTTATTTTCAAGGTATGAATGTTGCATAAGTGTGAGATAAGCAAACCTGACCTTAACAAAATCTGAAGATACACATAACGAAAGAAAAAATTTAAAATAAAATAAAACAATCACTGTGAATTTTACCTGGTAATGCAGCTGATTTATTACTGGGCTGAGATGGAGCAGATTCCACAGAGGATAGTGGAGTCTGTGGTGTTGTAAGTCTTTTACGGGTTGGTGGCTGAAGCCCAGATGGTTTCATTTGTGGTATACCAGAGTTTGAAGGTTTTGCAACTGCAACTGTGCCACATGACAAAACGAGCAATATGTATACAACATATTAATATAGAAAAAAATTATATAATGTACACTACCATTTTAAAGATATGTTCACAATGGTTAAAATGTAAAAACAGTAATATTGTGATATACAATTTAATAGCTTAAATTTAAATACATACTCCAATTTGATGCTCGTTCTGGAAACATCTCTAACTTACTGTGACTTGAATAATTGAATGCATCCAAATAATTTATTCAAAAATGTATAAATTGTGGGACAAAAGAAAGTGTATAAGCCACTCACCAGCAGTGAAGTTATATCCAGGCACAGATGAAACCACAGAAGTCTGTTTTAAAATATAAAAATTCAATAATTTAAATAAACCAACATCTTTCTTAGAGATAACGCCTTACACTTCTTACCTTAACAGTGCTTGCTGGCACTGTGTTTTTGACAGGTGCAATGTTCTTTGTCTTCATCTGTATAGTCCTCCTGTTTCTACGCAGCGGTGTGGATGATGTGTTGGGTGGATGCGGGGCCTGCGGGCCTCTGACTGTCTTTGGTTTGACCACCACTGATGAGTTCATGGATGACGGCGGTGCAAGAAGGCTGGACTTCACATAGCTAGTCTTAGAGGAAAGCTGAGGTATCCTTCTTTTCATGGGAGGTTTAGCAGGAGGCTTGTTCTCATTTGCTGACTCTGATGTACTGTGATTTTGAGGGCAGGTCGCTGAGACCTTCTGACTTGAGCGCTCAGTCGCCTGCATAGCGTCAATTCCATCATGGTTGCTGGTACCAACGAGCTCATTATTCGACTGGGCCTCAATGCTGTTGATTACAGACAGCCTCTTTCTCATAGGGGTGGGCTTTGTGTCTCGGAGTATTTCAAATCTGGATTCTTTGCCAAAAACTATAGGTGTGGATGTAAACATGAAGTTTGTCTTCATGTTTAGCGTTTCATCCAAACTAAAAATACTGTTTCTGCTGATGTCGCCGGAGGGTTGAAAAGCAGCACTACCTGTTTGCTCCTCTTCAACAGTTATGTCGACTTTAAAAATAGCTTCTTCTGAGTTTTTTCCTTTATCATCCTCAGAGTTCACACTACCATCTTGTTTTTTGTTTGGCTGAATATCTTGAATATCTATAGTTCCATCAAGCTTTTCATTTGGCTGTTCTATAGTAGTGTTTAAGGGTGCACTGTTAAAAGAGGATGAAATTATTTTAGCATGTGTGATTTCTACATTAGGAATATCCACAGTGGTGTCGGGTCCCTCTTTAGGGTCATGTGACTGGACCAGATCAACAGTGGCATTTCCTGACTCAGTCTTTACATTAGGGACATCAATATCCACTGTTGAATTAGCGTCACGGCTCTCCTTTGGCTCTTGAGACTCCAAAGTAATGTTTTTCTCCTTGGTGTTGTGTAGATCAACATTTTCATTAGTACCTGAATCATGGGTCAAATCAACAATGTCATTCTTTTCCTTTACGTTTTGTAGACCAACAATCCTACTAATACCATTGTCAGATGGTTCTTTGGAGTTTGGAGTCACAGTAAAAGTGTTGTCCTTGATTTGTAAATCTACAGTCATATTTGTACCAGTGTTACATTGATCTTTTGAGTCTTGGGTCAAGTCAAATGTGCTGTTCTTCTCCTTGATGTTTTGATGATCTACAGTGGTATGTGTATGAATGTCAGTTACTTCTTTTGGGTCTTGAGTGAAATTAAAGGTGCCATTCTTGTCTTTGATGTTTTGTAGATCTACGGTGGTATTTGTATGAGTGTCCGATTGTTCATTTGAGTATTGAGTGAAATTAAAGGTGCCGTTCTTTTCCTTGATGTTTTGGAGATCAACAGTCACAGCAGTATTACCCTCAGGTTGCACTTTCGAGTCTTTGGAGAAATCGAAGGTGCTGTTCTTCTCCTTGATGTTTTGCTGATCTACAGTCTTATTTGCACCAGTATCAGATTGTTCTTTCAAGTCTTGGGTCAAATTAAAGGTGCTGTTTTTCTCCTTGATATTTGGTAGATCAGCAGTCACTGTCACACTAACACTGTCAGATTGCTCTTTCACGTTGTGTGTTAAATCAAATGTGCCGTTCTTCTCCTTAATGTTTTGTAGATCAACTGTCACATTAATATTATTGTCAGATGGCTCTTTCAATTCTTGGGTCACATCAAATGTGCTGTTCTTCAAGTCCTCACTTATGAGACCTGATTTCTCTGAGGATGCATGGGCCTCAGCATCCATATCTACTTTGCCATCTGTTACACTGGTAATGTCTTTCTCATTCTGTAGTGATCTATTAGAGGTGTTTCCACTTGCCAAATGACAGGGGACTGCTAAAGAATAATTTAGTCCAGAGTCATTAGTAACATTTTCTTTCTTGTTTTTTGTTTGATTTTCAGATGGTGTACAAGCAGAGGTGCTTAACGCAGTTTCATTTGAAATAAAAGATGGGCTGACAGTTTCGTCGAGAAATCCAGACACCTGTGGAAAAGGTTCATCTGCAATTGAATAGAAACTAGAAGACAGATCTGGCAATTTGAACTGGTACGAAGAAACAGGTTTCTGAAGAGATGATCCACCCAATATGTTCCCACTGGTCTGGGCAAGCTTCCTGCTAAAAAAGCTCTCCATTTCAATAGCAGGCGGGTCCCTGAAAGGAATAACAAAAATGATGTTGCGACTTCCTGAATCCTTCTTTGAATCTCCTCCTTGATTATAAGAAGATTATACAACAGCAGATGACATAAGTTTACAAAAGGAAGAATCCGTTTGAAAGCAACTTCTTTAAATAGTGATCTATTTTTAAACACACAACTAATAATTTAGCAGAGATGTTATCTAGATATGTTATATAAACTTTTCTGATAATAGCTCAGGGTGTATAACATTACACAGCAGACTAAACATACTACAAGAAACTCGTTTTGTAGATTGACAACTGCAACGGATGTTTTGTTACAACCGCTCGAAAAAAACGATATTTAGCAAACGGCGACATTCGAAAAGAAACCAAAAAACTCTACAATTAATAAACAGATAATAATGTTTAGAATGCATTATGACTTTCTTACCAGCTCTTGACTATTTGGTTTTTGCCTGTCAGTTTAAAAGGGGGACAATATAGTCATTGGACGAGACGCTCAGCTCTTGGCCTATCAGAGCGACTTTTTCTTCTTCGCCGTAACGGCAGATGTCATCCAAATCGTTGCGTTGCTGCCATCTGCTGTCTAGCACTTGTTGATTATATTAGTCCTCCCAGTCCTCTTTATGAAACTAAACAAACATCTCCTTGGTCAACCTCCGATATTTTATTAGATATATTTTTATATTATACCGTGCTATAGTATCTCTTGTCTTTCTGGTGAGGATTTCCTGCATGACTGTTTACTTTTATCAGAGCGATGGTCTTCAATGGTAAATATTAGAAATTTCACAGCGCCCCCCAGTGCTGCCAATTTATATGACACATAATTTAGTGTTTTTCTAAGTTCATCATATCACAAGTTCATTCATTCATTCATTTTCATTTCGGTTTAGTCCCTTTATTAATCTGGGGTCGCCCAGATTAATGAACCGCCAACTCCAGCATATGTTTTACGCAGCGGATGCCCTTCCAGCTGCAACCCATCCATACACACTCATTCACACTCATACACTACGGACAATTTAGTCTATCCAATTCACCTATACAGCATGTCTTTGGACTTGTGGGGGAAACCGGAACACCCGAAACACAGGGAGAACATGCAAACTCCACACAGAAACGCCAACTGACCCAGCCGAGGCTCGAACCAGCGACCTTCTTGCTGTGAGGCGAACGTGCTACCCACTGCGCCACTGTGAGGCCATATCACAAGTTGGTTACTGTAATTGTTTTTTAATGACATGCTCAATGAATTGTTCATCAAGAACTAGCAATGTGAGCAAACAAAATGATATCGTTAGTTTTTATTTCATTTAATATCTTACTAAATCGCTGATGTCAAAATTGTGCTCCCTGCTAGAGATCATTAATCTTTTATATTCCACGGACCCACAAATACGATTATCCGATCCAAAAATAAATAAATAAATGAACCTGTGAACATGTAACTGTTAATTGATATTAATAGTGGGTGTAAAATATTATTTGGATTTAGGATTTCGTTCATTATTATTACGTCATTTACATTTGTTTATTTTCCCCCAAACATTCCCAGACCCCTATCCAGTACTCTATTGTGGCCCCATTTTAAGTTTAAAACCCTTAAGCCATGCAAATTGTATAAACTGCATTGTTTGCATACGTTTAAAACACAGTTCAATGGGCCTACATACTTTTGTTAATTTTTATTAATTGAAAATATAACTTTTTAAAGTGTATTAAATCACATTGGTTTCTGTAAGTTTGTGACAGAACAGAAATGAGGACAGAAACCGTAGTATTTTTTATGTGATCTCTTGGTCTTCAGCACTGATTTAAAGTACGAATGAATTATCACAAAGACATTTTATTGTATTCATTTTAAAAAGCTAAGTTGTTATACATGTTCCAACAAATGCTGATACATACATGCATACATGTAATTACATAACTTTTTAAACTTGACTTTCACTAAATATTAGCCTACTGTACTGAAGGCTAGAGAGGAGTTGCATCATACATCCTATACCGCCCACCGCAATTCTGGGAAAAGGGTAATGGCCTTGGAAGGTCCTTTGGGTATTGTAGTTCTCGTCAGTATTGAGACACTGACACATTCACTTAAATATATATATAAGCTGACCTAGAAAGAACAACACGCTGACATTAAAGTCCATTTAAAATGTTAATTCAGTGGAGAACATCATTGGGCACGATGTTCAAAACGTCCATTTATTATATAGACTTTTAACTACAATATCTGAACCCTAAACGCACGATTTCAAATAATGACTCGTCATAACGAAACTATTCTGGTATAAACATTATACAACACAAGAATAGCATCTTCCATTCACTTGTTAGTAATTTAAAAAATGAGATTGTGGTTTCAACGGGAACCATGTGGAGAGCATGAGATCGGGGGTCTCGCGCACCGCGCTCTGCTGGAGATCCTTCGGGGATTATTGTTCACTCGCTCCATAACAACCCGGAGATCCTAAAATGACAAAACCGTTTAACCCCTGCTAGGATTCACACACAGGCACACGCACACACACACATCTTTAGAAACTATTACATAACTGATTGCGAGCTGTCTTTTTTCGGGATCCCGGTTCACTCTGGTAGTGTTTACGGTGTAGAACTTTATCACATGACTGACTGCAATTCCCATCAACCCCTTTGACGCATGCGCACGACGCGTTGTCTGGCAGTGGTAAACAGACGTCAGAAGGGAGTCTTCGCCTCGAGTCAAAACAAAACAAAACAAAACAAGAAAGATCTACGAGGAATAGCTGTTGTCCATCTCCATTAACAGCAGAAGGAAAACTATTTCGCTTTAAGTTCAACAGACGACCGAGTTGTTTGGGAGAAGCAGGTTTCTTCGACTTTTACCGGAGGGAATTTAACTCATAAAAACTGGAGTTGGCTAACTAGGTGGCCATCTACTTACTCTCCCAGTAGTAAAACTACGCTGTCGAGTTTTGTCCCGAAGGCCGAGGGGCCGGCGATTGAATTCAAGACGCTGACGGGCTACAACTATTTGTTTTTTCGAGGAAAGCATCGACTGTGGGGAGATTTTGGAAGGCTTCGACGGGACGGACGCGTTGGGCTCAGATGTGCCCGCTCGAGCATCGTGTGTAGCTGCGTCTCGAGGAACATGGCAGATGGTGACACGCGCCAACACACAGCGTGGAGGACCGAGCAAACTTGAACCATAGCGACACAAATATATTTTATTCTATGGTAAAAACCCATAAAACAAGCCGTAATGCGCGAGCACTCCTGTCAGATATTATTTAGGTTTTTTTTAATTGTCAAATTTTGAATTCAGTAATATAGCGTTTTTGTCGTAGTTTTTGAGGATTTGCTTAACGAATTTGATTTGGGTTTATTTTTGTTTTTGAGTTTATTTTAAACCTTAGGTTCAGATACATTTAACCTCATAGTGAGTCCCGATTAATACAATATATGGCTTTGTTGACTTTTGGAAGGCAGCTCTATCAAGTAATTCCCATTCACTTGAATTTGTTTACAGTATTCTTACATTGAAATACACTCGGTTTACAAGAGGAGTTTGTGTACGACGTGTATAAGGGCGATTCGTTGTTTTTAATAAATATAGATTTTTTCCTATACAATTTTTTTATTGTAAAATCTAATTGCGATACCCAATCAAGCATTCGCTGCTATTATAGGAACCAGTGGGAAGTGGTTATTGTAGCAGTTAAGGCGCATGTTATGATTGGTTTTCACTGTTTAACTGTCTCATAAATTGTATTTGTCAAAGGCTCTCCCCGTCACTCCAGCGCGTGGATTATTGCAGTAGTTGCTCTTGACAATCCAGCTGTTTTGATGTGTAGTGAATTTCCTTTGTTCTTTCTAGATAAACAAAGAGACCCCCATTCTATCCTCGTTTGCTCTATGTAAATCAGAAGGTTTATGGTAGTTACTATTAAGGAGATTATTTGGCCCCTTTAATCTCCAATCTGAGGATTAACTGACGCTATATTGGTGTGTTCAGATTATTACGAATGTGCTACGTTACCCTCTAGACAGGCACGGTTAAATTTAGTCTGGATAATTTACACCGTAGTCTAATATATCAAGCAGAACATAAATTCTCAAATTTCTAAACAAGATTATTTAACTTGTGTTAAATAGTAATTTCCCAGTCTATTGGCATTGCATACTGTATTTTAATATCGCCCCAAAACTGGTTCATTTAAATCCAGCTTTCCACTTAAAATATCTGGATTGCATCGCACAATGGAGGAAGAAAACGTACCCCCGATTGACCCAGATTTTGAGCCGCAGAGCAGACCGAGGTCATGTACATGGCCGATGAACAGACCCGACATCTCATCTGTCAAAGCAGGGGGCACAGACGGCTCTGAGTCTGCTGCGGGGACCCCGCCCGCCGAGGAAGATAAACACGATCCTCAGCCAATCGTCTGCGAGCCTGAGAAAATCGCGGTCACGGAGGGCGGAGTCGTCGCAGGAGTGGGCGGAGCTACGCCTCGGAAAGGCTCTTCCCGGCGTAATGCCTGGGGTAATCAGTCCTACGCAGATCTGATCAGCCAGGCGATTGAAAACTCGCCAGAAAAACGACTTACTTTGGCGCAGATCTACGATTGGATGGTAAAAACGGTGCCGTATTTTAAGGACAAAGGAGATAGTAACAGTTCTGCTGGGTGGAAGGTACGTCTGAGAAACTACTGGCTGATAGCCTTTCTAAAGATAATAATCAGGATTTGAAATTAACTTTTCACTCTCTAGCTATTTTGATTATTCAAAGTTTGTTTTACTGGCCAATCAGGACTTAAACAAGTCAAAACAAAAGTATAAGAAAAAATAAAACAAATTAATAATTTGATTTAATATACTATTACATATTTTTTTATTTAATAATATTATACTGATATTATATACAAAGAATTTACGCATCCATTTTGTTGACTAACTTTGAAAATTCCTAGTTGATAATGATAATCATGTCACAAAATATTATGGTAATGAATGAATATCATGGCAATGAATATCATGGCTGACAGCAGAGTTTCCAACTGAAAACAACAGGGGTTGTTTTGGGATTTGTTTAGTTTAATTTCAAACCCTGATATTATTGTCAGCATTTTAAATCAATGCATGGTTTATATCTCATGTTGTTAATTTTAGTTATGTATTTTTCTGTCATCCTATTTAGAACTCTATTCGCCATAATTTATCGCTCCACAACAAGTTCCTGCGAGTGCACAATGAATCCACAGGAAAGAGCTCTTGGTGGATGCTTAACCCTGAGGGGGGCAAGACTGGCAAAGCTCCTCGGCGTCGTGCCGCTTCTATGGACAACAGCAGCAAACTGCTTAAAAGTCGTATACGGGCAAAGCAGACTAAAAAGCAGGCTGGAGCAGCTGGGATTGGAGGCACAGGAGGTGGCCTGCAGGGTGAGGGAGCCTCTGGCACCGGTGGTGCAGACAGCCCTGGGCCTTCGGGTCAGTTTGGAAAATGGGGAGTGAACAGCAGCAGCCCTTCCTCTCGTGACGAGCCGGACATGTGGACAAGTTTCAGGCCACGGACAAGCTCCAATGCCAGCACACTGAGCGGTAGGCTTTCTCCAATTGCTACAGGACAGGAGGATGAAGATGATCTACCTGAGGATGGACTTCTTAGTGGCTATTCATCAGGGAATCTTCCTCCAACACTACCTGAAACCCTCATGGAAGAACTGGATTTGATTGATGGGCTCACTTTAATGACTGGTCCACAAGGGGGTGCAAGCCCAAGCATGGCTCCTCCTGCCCCACCTCAGCCTCTGCCCTCAGCGTCCACTTTGCTGCCTCGAGGATCCAGCTTTCCCTCATTTAGGCAGCTCCAGCCAACAAAGGCTTCTCAAGGATCCACTCCACCTGGGCCACAGAGCTCAGTTCAACCCAACGCAGGATCCAGAACAAGCCCATCAAACTTCGGAAACTCCCTCTTCAGCCCTCTGCCCGGTCCAGGTCATGGTGGTTTCAGTACTCATGTGCCCTCCAGCCTCGAAGCTCTCCTAACCTCGGATTCACCGCCTCCCAGTGATGTCATGATGACTCAAATGGATCCTCTAATGCCGAGCCAAGGAGGTGGTTGCATTTTGGGGCTCGGGGGATCTATGTCTAGCAGCCAAGCTAAAGCAGGTCAGATGATGTTGAGCAAAGGCATTGACACAAGCACGGTGGGACAGATGAGCCTCCAGCCTCCACCCCAACTCCAGCACTCACAGATGGGCTTTGGAATGATGCACGTGGCCATGAGCCAGGATGCACCTCAGCTCTCAACTGTAAAGACCCAGCATCAGGTACCAGGTTCTGGGCTTGTGCACCATGGAGTGGTCCCCTCACCTAGTGGAAATGGGGGCCTGCAAGGCTTGGGCCAATTTGCGACGGTGCCGTGCTTCATGCCCTCACAGGACCGTCTGCCTACAGACTTGGATATTGACATGTTCACCGAAAACCTGGACTGTGATGTGGAATATATTATCAACAGTGATCTCATGGATGGAGACTTGGTTGACTTCAACTTTGACCCCATCATACAGGGTGGACAGGGCTATACTGGGCCAGCAACCACGCAGAGCTCCTCCCACAACTGGGTGCCCAGCTAACTCCACTGTTGAAGATGAATACAGGTAGTGTATTGGAAGTTTGGTTTGTTTTAGAGGGAATATAGTGGGGCCCAATTTCTTTTTGTAAATTTACATACAAAATTGAAACATCAATTTTGAAACATCCTTCAAAATATCTTTTGTGCTCTTCATTAAAGAGTAAACATACATGTTTGAAACGGCTTGAGGGTAACTGATGTTTAGAATTTTCATTTTTGCGTGAACTATTCCTTTACTGGGGCATTTACACTAAAATGCCTAAAAACACAAAATCATCAGTGGCATTTTGGGGGCCTGAAAATCTTCGAAAGCTTTGTTGTTTTTTTTGTCAAACTGCAAAAAAGCTATTTTGTGAAAAAGGTGACATTATGCGCATTATGTGTACTTGACAACCAAAACATCAATGGTAGACTTTAGGCAGGGCCAGACAGGATCTGCAGACTTTTTTTTGCTATTTCTGCAGAGAATTTTATGTAAAGAAATCTGTGGATTTATGCGGAATTATTTTGGGACTATCCTAACTAAAAACGTAATATATGACAAAAAATAATAGCTTTTTAGCTTTTATTTAATGTTTACAATGCAAATCCATCTAAATCCACTTATTTGGTAAACAAAGCAAGTCTCTCATATAATATCTCTACTAAAAGACAGAAAATGTTACTTTACAAACTGTATTGTAAATAAATCCAATGAACACTTTTATATTAGTCATTAATATTACTGAAATTAATTTAAAAACTGAATTTACACACATTTACACAAGTAAATAAATTGACTCGATGGGCTAAAAATCTGTGGATTTCTGTGCTCGCAGATTCCGTGTGGGCCTAACTATATGTCTGTGTTTGTATTGCACAAATTATATAATGGCATTGCCAACTATTGGTTTGATATGAATTGCACGGCATTTTTTAGTTTTTGTGGATCAATGCAAAATAGGGATCATTTTGACGAGTTTGTCATATGTATGAAAAAAATTTCTAAAACAAAGGAAAACCTTTCAGTTTTTAGTACATTGTTATGTTAGCATTCTCATTGTTTCATGTATTGCTTTACATCATGTTAATTGGTTTTCTCTTTATTCGTTTGTTTACAGGATTGTCCACCATCCTTAACACTTCAAAACCGATGTGGCAAAATGTCTGAACATATTCTCATTTTCTTGCCTCTGCATTTGCCATTGTACCTCAAATACAGAAACTGCTTCAGCTAAGAACACACTTGGCCAAGAAGCCAGAATTTTCAATTAGACGATGAAATCCGACCTCATACATGTCAAGTGCCAATGTCAACTTAAGAGTGTGCTATTGGACACAGAAAACATGGCTTTTGTCTTGTATATGCAGCATATTTTGTTTAAAATTCTGTTTTTGGCCAATATTCGACTAAAGAAGCAAAACTAATAAACAGCTAATCATGTTTATTACATTGATGACTATGATGTGTAGTATAAGATGGAGATGCTGGTACTCCTTGATCTCCTTCACCCTCAAAATGGAACTCTTTCAGCCAGGAGGATCAAACTTTGCAGCTTTTATATATATATATATATATATATATATATATATATAAAATTTCTTGTTGTTTGTTAAACAGCAAGTTAAAAACCGAGCAGCCACTATTCTGCACAGATGGTGTTACTTCCACAGCTGACCTGATGTTGCTCTCAGGCCCCATCCGAGGACGAAACCAACATGGTACCACAGGAATGTTAAGTTGAGAACAACGTTGAGTGGCGATGGTATCACCAACCCCAGAGCACAGCTGAACTGTATGGCGTGTGCTGTCGTAGTGGTATGAAGCACATCCATATTGCAAAAGCAGCAAAGTGTTGTTGAAATTTTCAAAGTGGTTTGGCGGCGCTGTGTTGATCAATGTGCAATTAATTTGGCTTTTATGACCTCTGCTCTAAAGAAGGTGATGTGCTGAAGAGGCTGATAGCTGAATGATGTCTGCTCTTAAGTGTTTGTTAGTGATAACAGTATGAAGAAATGTGATTTTCCACAGGGCATTTTGATGCATTTATATTCCTGCCAACAGGTTAAATGGTATAGTGTTATTGTTGGAAACCTTTGCCCTTTTGCAGAATGCAATACCTGAAGTTTTTGTGTGTGTGCGTGCGCAGGAGGGTGTGAGTGTGTGTACATTTGTGTGCGTGCAAATATGTTTAATGCTCCCGAAACTTGATTCCAACACACTGACAACAGAATTCAAGGTTATGCTGAATCATTTTAGTGCAGATGAAAGTTTGTTTTCGGAGTTATATGTGAGCTTGAAGCGA
Organism: Danio choprae; assembly: GCA_903798125.1. Taxonomy (NCBI): domain Eukaryota; kingdom Metazoa; phylum Chordata; class Actinopteri; order Cypriniformes; family Danionidae; genus Danio; species Danio choprae. Next base: position 8,202,468 of record CAIGQW010055024.1, read on the forward strand.
TTCTTGAAGAAACGTGGATAGAATGAGATGTTATTGTTCCTCTGGCATGTTTGACTGTGTCTACAGAGGCACGAAAGGAAAAACTATTTTCTCACTAAACAGTTTTTCATAACCAGCACTACTTGTATTTTGTAAAAGAACAAAAACAGTTGAATATATATATCAAGTATAATTCTAATTTAGATTGGATCGTTATCCTTAACAGAGACTAATAAGAAAAACATGCTGTTAATTCGCTTTTTTTAATCTGAGCAGATGCTATTTCAGATCATTTTTAACGGTCATTTTCTATGTAATCTTTTATTTTTGTAAAAGATGAGATGCATATAGATTTTATACAGTAACCAAAGGAACACTAAGAACTGCATGTTGGATGAATGGACACATTGCAGGGGTGGATAAGCTTTACGAAATCTGTATGAAAAAAGAAAAATCAAATGAACTCTTGATTTGACTGATTGATCGCATGGTACATTTATCCGAATAGACTTTAAAAGTTGAAATTTACTATAATTGTGTGAAAAAGAAAAATATATATGAATAAGTTGTTTTCAATAGTTGCGACATGAGCTTTTCTCTATGTCTAGGCAATGACTTCATCTCAGAACAAAGGATTGGTCCAATCGAAAGCGATTCATGCAATGTTTCTCTCAGGGTTATGAAAAATAATAATTAAAACAACTTCTGTAAGGAAGTAATGAGATAATCATGTTATGACTTCAATGCTCATGGCCTTTTCTAAATTATAGAAGTCATTATGCAAGCCAATTTCACATATATAGTTTAACCTTGAAGACATATATCTAATATTGCAGTTTATTTTGAGAGATTTATCTAATGTATGCATTTATAGAATTCCTACAAAATCTTGTAAACTGCCAATGAACACTATAGCATGTCGCTCCAGAGCAAACCATACAGTTTTTAATGCCCTTTTTATTCAACTTGTACCTATTTTGTAATACAAGGGTTGACTTTTATTTAATTGTTTGTTCAGATGGTTCATTTAAAACCAGCATACTGAAGATTTTATTTGACGTATAAATTGGGTTCAATTGGAGAGCTTGTCATCAATAACCCTCACGTCGTTGCTATGGTCTGAGTGCGTTAGATTAACTATTAAAGCGCTCTTTCCTTACAGAGAAATAATTTTGTATCCTATTCATTGGTGCTAGATATTAAACATGAGAATTAATGAGGGCCATATTTGATTTGGTGCATATGTAGATATCCGGGCCTGTGATAATTTTATGCAAGACATATTAAGTTAATTTCTTAATGTAGAACATAGTATGAGAAATTGACCTGTGTTTTAATTCCCCAAATCTCAGTTTTTGTATATTATAAAAGAAGCTGTGAATGGGGAGGGAGGGGTTTGGCCATCTCACCACATATTGTGTAACAGTGCACCTCAAGAATGGTGTCAGCGTGGTGTCTAGATTAATACAGCGATGGATGACTTTTTTAATCAACTGTTTACATCGATGTGCTTGTCTTTTGGGGCATCTTTTTTCATGTTATGTTTGTAAAACAGCTCCTTGAAGTCTAAGAGTGATTGTCATGCCTGCATGGTACATCTTCTAGAAAGCTTCAAAGCTGACAGTCACCTTCGACTTTTTCTAATGTCATTTGAATTTTCATAGTTAACACTGTCACTTCATACAAATGATGAATAATATATTTGCCCCATCAGACAGACATCACAGGGCTGCTGCATGAAATGCAGGAATTCCACACCTTCCCTCTTTCCAAATCACTCTCACGTCCCTTGTTTGATATTATCCTTCTATCCTTCTTTAGTATTCATTTTTTTAGTTCCTACAATTTTTCCAAGAGAGTTTGCTAAGTATCCCAGTTGATAACACAGGACATTAGTTCATGGTCTGGGTTGTTTTTTCTCTTTTGTTTTGGGTTATGGTGGGATGTAAGACTGACGAGTTGTGCATAGCCAATACTGTATATGTACTTGAGTGCTTTTTTTTGCATCAATTTATTTTGTCTGCCCCCATATTTTGTTAGTCAGAGGTCATTGAAAGCAGTTCATCATAATAGAAATAAACCTAATCTGTTTAACTGACTGTTTCGTTACATTCATTGTCAATGGCCCATTTTAAAGAATGTTTTAGGTTAATTGTAATGAGACATTTCTACATCTGTTGTGATATAATGTGGATTAATTAATTTCATTCTCTCTCTTTTTCTAGCCAAACTTTGCGCTACAGTGAGGCCCAAAACTTTTGAATAATTGTTCCAAGTAGGCATAGGCTATATGATAAATGCAAAGGCCACACCACAAACTTAATCACTTTAAACAAAAAAATGTGTAACAGTCAGGTTCTGAAACTAAAATCTTGATTGGTCTAATTTTCTCCATAAGGAAATTGATTTTTAACAATAAGTGATACACCTTCGTAGAAAGGCCTAATCCCCGAGGTTGTAATATGATTGTACGCTTTGCTGAAACCATCTGTTCACGTAGGTTAAACTTCTTTTACACATACTGTTAAAATATTTTTTTAAAACTCCTGCGACTACCCGTACTACATTAGCATTGTTAAGAAAAACAACAGTGAAATAAGATTTAGGTGCAATTCTAGTTAAGTGATCCTTTTCCAAACATGGGCACGTGTCTAATAGCTACGTCAAAAGCACAAAACATTTGGCGTCCTCTCACGTTCAGTCAGTAACGAAATGAATCGCCAGTTTTAAGTTTGAGGGAAAACCGTACCATATTTGGCATCACTGTAATTTAACATTTCCATTATAAAACTGTTGTCATTTAAATCTTAGCTATTTTTCTTTACCTCAGACTTACCTCCAACGTTTCTCTCACGCTTCGCTTGTATTCGCGCTCTGCTACTGAACCGTGAATCCCGCCTAGATTGATTTGATTGGCCATCTCAGATTTTCGTTAGTTTAATCAGGGGTTTGGTGCTAAACTGTAGTCGACCTCCAGGGGTCGTATTTGAAGAGTCCTACAGAAACCTGCAATCAACTCTATGCTGAAAACTAAAACGTAGAACAGGCAAACTGTTTGTTATGATAAGACTTTATGTAAGCGGTTTTGTACAAGGTTCATATTTCTGCGTTTAAAACGCCTCAACATTGTTTTATTGAACTAGGAATATTTACATCCTGTCTGAATTGCTAGTTTGATTTTCTGCAGGTTTTAAAATGTTCCACAACTTAAGACCTTAAAATGTACAAATAAGTTAATGTAAAGATAACAATTTTCATGTCATTAGATGTAGCAAATAAATAAATAATAGTAGCCCACTGCTAAAATGATCTAGCTCAGTATTACAGTTCTCACCTAATAGCCATTTTAATGTATATTCATGATACATTTACTTGAGATGAAAATGTAACAAATCTTACTCTCAAAGAAACTGAACAAAACAGTTTATGCTTAAACAAGGCTTGTTAGAATATAACATGGGCCTATTAAAGTATAGAAATATGTGGCATAGTTACTTTTCTTGATCTTTTTTCCTGAACCCACTGAGATATTTGTACATTTTATTATAAACCCAATTTAAATTTATTTTGCAGAAAACAAGTCTTATTGACCAAATCCTGCTTTCCAAAATGTCATTTTGATATCTTGATTTTTTTTCATCTTTAGACTTTTGCACTGAAAAAACAAACAAACAAAAAAACAAAGACAATAATCATCACATTTTGCAGTGTGATCAGCAGGATGCTCTAGTTTTGGGGGCAGTTGTTCAAAGCTTATGCTATTTTCTTACTTTGTAAAATGAATTAAATAGTAATGGAAATCAGCTGAATATACAAGCCCTGCAGTATTGCAGACAACTCATGTGCTCCCACTAAATTTACAATTAGGGAACAGTTTTGTTTCCATCACATCACTCACTACATTTTCTTTACTTGGTCTAAAAAAGAAAGAAAACTGCTAAAAGGAATGTAAATAAAGAGCCACCACCAGCTGGCAGGATTGCACCAGTACACTTTGACGCCATTAAGAAACACTGGAATCCAAAGTGGCAATTCTGACATCAACTAATTAAACCAAAACATTATTTGCTAAATCAAATAAACCTGAAATCTATTCTCAGACAAATTAAATAAAAACAAGACGCATCAATGATATTGCATATCTTTATAGAAAAAATAAGCTTTCACATTTCAAAACCTTTCTCTTTTTTTCTTAGTTTTTCAAGGTTTGTTTGTTTTTTTTTCTTTTTGGTCAGTTTAAATTTTAAAGTTCCTACATTTACGTGGTAAATAAACATTTTGGCAATAAGCCATGCTCATTCAGTCTCAATCGCTGAGGCACCATCCTGAAATCTCCACGCTTCAGGGATACTGCAGACTACCATTCAGAAACAAGCATTTAAGACAGTCCTGCTTAAGGTAGAATGGGCGCGCTGCAGTCCTGACAAATGTCTCTAAATGTGTATTACAGGATGATGAATGTTCCTCGGCTTCTCATCCGTTCTCAGCTTGAATGAATGCAGTAGCGTGAGGCTTCGCTAAGACTTCAGTCCAGTTTCGCCATACTGATGAGCCGCGGACTCATCAATAGTCAAAAGGCACTGTGCGCCCAGCACAGACTGCGACTCCTGTACACGTTTTTGCTGATTAACATACCGTGGTATTTTAATCTAAACAGTCCAGACAAGAGTAAACTGACATCAACTTCAACCTTACTCAAAAAAAAATTAAATACTTACAACAGGAACAAAAGTAATGCAATGTTTTAAAATAAACACACAAAACCAACCATAGGTGTTGCCCGATTCTTTCTGCTAACTGTAATTTGGTAACCAGACCAATGAGAGTTTAACACAGTACAGGTATTTGGCCTTGTCAGCAAAACAGGACATTGAATATATATATATATATATATATATATATATATATATATATATATATATATATAGATTATATATATAGATTTATGGCATTAGAGGAGTCAACACCTCTCAAAACGGTTTGTAACAATGACAGCTGCCAGATGTAACCATACTTTGTGCAAAAGATTCAGTGCAAAATAATAATAATAATAGTTTGTGCAGGTCAGTTACGGGAAAGATGACGACAGGCTGACCGCAAACCTTTACGCATCTTATAGTTCCATCAGAAGTCCTTCATTTGACCTATACCAGCGTGCCAACATTAAAATCCCTTATAAGCTTATTCTGACAATAATAATAATAATAATAATAATAATAATAATAATAATAATAATTAGGACTCCTCACAACCTCACAAGGTGACTTGTTTAAGGTGAATGTTTAAACTGTAAAATCTTTTAAAAGAAGTTATAAATGTTGAAGATCCATTTGTTTGTAAATAAACATGGACCAGTGAACTTTCAACTGATCCTTTTAGAATCCAATTAAGTGGTCGACGTCTCAAAATTAAAGACCTGCTTTTAACGGTTTTCCAAATTAGCAGATGCTAATGGAGTTCAAATACATACTGTGTTAATTTTGGCCAATCCGTATTAGGAACACTGAAAACGCTACCATGAAACAGACAGCGAAAATTCCTTTTCACTGGTTTAAACCCATCAAATTTAGGTCTTCACATTGTAAGGCTGTTAAAGATGCCTGCTGAGATGAATTACTATGGATCCAACAAATGTACCCATATCAATCTCTATAGCACCGATGCAGAGAAAAAGTGTGTGTGTGTGTGTGTGTGTGTGTGTGTGTGTGTGTGTGTGTGTG
>CAIGQW010055024.1:8208176-8219886 GCA_903798125.1 Danio choprae
TGTGTGTGTGTGTGTGTGTGTGTGTGTGTGTGTGTGTGTGTGTGTGTAAGATTTTGGTGAACAACATCAACGCTAATCGACAATAGTACTTAATGAACGAAACCACAGCCGAAAGCTTATTGATATAGTCTAAAGAAAGATACTGTCTTAAAAAGTGCTAAATTTAAAAAGAAAGTTACATCCGTTGAACCTTCTCAAACCTTTTGTTAAATTTTGCTCTGGTCTTACTATTCCACATTCAAATGAAGTATCTGGAAGCCACATTAAGCGAGCGCCTTTGTCCAATCGCTCATTTCTGTAAACAATGACTCCAATTGGCTTTGACCTTTCCAGAATGTGATCACCTTGGAAATGGACAGTTGGACACGTCTCTCACTCAATTGAACAGCAACAGGAAACAAAAAAAATAAAAAAATAAACAAAAGTATTAATAACAACAACAGCTGAATAAAAATAATTGCACATTAACCATCTGGGATACTATAAAAAGGTAGAAAAAGAAGAAAGTATACACACAAAAGGACAACTACAGAAACAAAATGATGTAAGAGAACATGCAAAATGACAGTAGGAGTGAGAGCGATTGCTTTGCACTTTTTTTTTCTTCTAAAGTTTCACCTTTGGCAAAGAAACGGTTCACAGCAGTACCTTACATCACACTGGTAAACTCAGCAATAACAAATACAGAGACAGATCTCTGCTTGTATTTCTTTGCCTTGTACCATGTCCCTCTGGTGCTCTGAATGCTCAAGTCCTATGCGATCATATATTGAGTGATGGCTCTGAGCGCATACAGCAGTTCGGCCTGCAGACGTGCCTCCATCACTAACAAATTCACATGAACCTAGAGACAAAAGGGCAGAAAGATGGGCATTAAATCGCTATAGAGCAACAAATACATTTACTTTTTTTTTCCAATGGGAAATCGATTTTTTACCAATAACAGATAAATCGTTCTATAGGTTTTTGTTGAATTTATTTTTAAACCAATAGCATCTAGTGATTTTTTTGCAGAAAGAATACACTGAAAATCCACCAATTAGGATGCGGCTTAAGCAAATTATTAATAATTGTTTCATAGTCACATTGCATTTACTGAACTACATAGTTTTTGATAGTTTTGTTGAAAAGTCATGCTTAACAGAAAGGCAAGACGAAGTTCTGAGTTTACAATATACAGTAAATCAATGAAATCTTACCAGTTTAGCAGACAACTTGTGTAAAATACATAGAAATACCATGTCACTATATTGAAAGTAACACTATATTTTAACACTTTTTACATTGAAGCTCTGTATTTTTTTTTATTGTGGGGGCAAAGCATAACCGCAGAAGATAATTGCAATACAATGATGGCAGAGAGAAAGAAACATTCTTCAAAACCTGTGGTATCATAATATAAGTTGTATCATTTAACCCCATGTAAACTTTAAAAAAATAATAATTATCCAGTAAATGTTTAGCCTGAAATATTACTAACATTTCAAAAGTTGTTTATTAATAAAATCAGATGGCAGAAGGCATGTAGTGCATTGCGTGCAACAAGTTTTTGCATTAAAGGTTTGATCAGGCTGATAATTTAGAAGCTTTGAATATCAAATATGATACAAGTAGTACACATCACACAGCAATTACCTTCTCTGAAGCTTTGACGGGGGTCCAGGACAGTGGGCATAGCGGGGTCTTGCTGGAGTCAGGATAACAGGCCACAGCTTTAATGTAAAGTTTCAATCCACGCTCCAGTAACCGGTTAACTTCCCCATAATCATAATCATCATATCTGAGGGCAAACATGTCCATGTAAGTGCTTTGTTTTTCGCCCTTTTCAGCATGTTCAAATTTAGTTGATGAGTCACAGGAAAATGAAATGTAGGAGTGTGCAGTGTGTAAGCCTGGCATGAAATGAGCTCTTATCATGTTTCATTTCATGCTGCTTTTGCATTCAGAATGCAAACTAGAACCACAATGCAAAAATGTGAAAAAGAAGGGAACTCTAGCTCTACCTGATGCCATAGATGCAATGAATGTAGTTCCAGATGACTCGTTTGAGATCAGGACTGTGAGGGAAAGGAAGCGACGCCACATTGCGGAATCGCTCGTCTAACAAGTGCCCAATATCAGAATAGAGCCGGTTTACCAGCGAGAAGCCATGATCCTCCCATGAGTAATCCTGCACAGAAGACATATCAAAACTTTACCACAGTGTTTTAAAGATTGCTAAAGGTAAAGTGCATAACTTATGCATCACTACCATTGCTTAACTGAAACGGCTATTTATTTTAAAAAAAAAGGAATAATTCCAAGAGGTTTTTAAGCCAGTGTTTGCTGTGTTGAGCTGGTTTAATATGTTGTTTTTTAAAAAAAAAATACTTATATGACAAAAGCATTTTGTGGGCTTCAAAACTAAATTAAAAATAAATGTCAGCGCCATTGGACTTTAGGACATCCAAAGTTCAAGGCCTAGCTCGTGTAATTTTCCTTATCCTGTCCCCTCTGTCTCTCTTCAACTTGACTTTCTGTCTACATACTATCATAATAAAGGAAAGAAAATTCTTATTTTAAAAAATATTAAGTTTCAAAAGTAATACAAACAAACAAATAAAATAACAACCATCTACAAAACCCATATTTAACAAAAATGGTGATGTCATGCGAATATGTATTGCATGTTCAGTCCAGAGGCCTAAATAATTTTATGCAATGTATAAAGAGTTTTTGTGTGTGTGAATGTTATAGTTATAAATACAAAGGGAAAACCTTTGATTTTAATATTGTTGACATGCATTCATATGCTAATGTTCCAAAGTTTGTCATAAGTAGGATATTGTTTTATGCGTTTTTGAAAGAAGTCTCTTATGCTTACAAACTTAGGCTGCATTCAAAGAGTAAACAAAATGCATTGAAACTAATACTGTGAAAAATTATATTTTAAAATAACTGTTTTACTTTTAATATATTATAAAAATCAGTTTAATTGTTTAAAAGTTCAAAACAGAATTTTTGCATTTTGAATTTTTTTTACTACTTTCACTTCAAAACAACAATAGACAATTTCAATGTAACACATCTTTGTAAGACTATAAATGTTTGTACTATTACCTTTGATTTATTTTAAGTAAGGATTTCTTTAATATTAACCCCAAACCTTTAGATTTGCTAGGATAAAACTTTTACATTAAAAACTACATTTTTACCGTAGAAGTTGCACACAATCACTAATCAAATCAAATGTAGGAGACCTACTTGAATGAAACTGGTTTATCAAAGGTTTTGTAAATAATGTTAAACACTGACAGCCTTGAGAAGGGAGGGTACAAGCTGTAATTCTGACCCCAAGTACCCTTTTATGCTACTAATTTTGGTAGTTGACACCCAAGTCTCAGTCCCCACCTGCACCCGGAATACTTGGAAATGGTCCTCTTCTCGTCTGGCAAATTCCTGGTAGCCGAATTCTGGATCTGTGACGAAGCGGGAGGGGTCTGTGGAAAACATGGCCTCCTCCTCATCCTCCACATCTAATATGGAGGTGCATTTGAGAAAGAGAAGGGCAGGTTATGAAAGAGAGTCCATGAGGGAGAGATATATGCACAAGAAAAGACGCTTGTGTAAAAATAACTCACTAAACATTTGCCCCAATACTAAATTACACATCCTGTTTACAGGAGCATTGGGAAACACGAGTTGTGTCCCAAGTCCCAAATGACGCACTACGTACTCAACAGTCTAGTGAATGAACTTTATAAGGTTAGTTTGTCCATCAACATTGGAGTCTGAAAGCTCCACCTCCTTCACTATGTAATTAAATCCGCCACAGTTGAGTGCATAGTATCCAACATTCCACACTTGAAGGGTCACCCAGGTTTTCAAAGGGCACAATCTTCCATTGGAATCATCAATATATTATATTCATGTCAAAAAGACAGCAAAGAAAAGTGCACAAAAACTTTGGGACACACATACAGTCACATGAAACATTGGCATTAAATGGGTGAACATCTTACCTGAATGTAGGAGCGTCTGTGAATGGAGTCGGTCTCCCTTTCTTTCCTTGATCTCATCCTGTGATTTATGAATTTGTTCTCGAAGGCAACCAACATCGCAACTGGAGTCTAAGGACTAAAAATCAGCCCAGCATTAAAAACAAAGCAGGCATGTCTTGCCTGTATTACAAGTGTGCTCACACTGATGTACTAGGAATGTGAAAAATGTTGTGGAAATATGAATTATTCAATTGACACTATATGTAAAAGTGGTGTTTTTACTTGAAATAACTGCATTTAGATAAAGGTTATACTTGTATAATAATAGCAGATATTTCCTGTGTGTTGCTACTACTAACGTTTCTTCAGATATTAGGACATTTAAAAGTCAACAGATCTTAGGGGGGTGGGAGGTGATTTGAAGATGAAGAGTGGGGGTATTACATTTCACTGTGAGAATAACAAGGTGTGGCATGAGGCCGTGAGAAATGTTTGAAATGAGTGCATCTCACAGTAAACGCGTGAGACTTGAGACCCCTGGTATATACACATATATTGACTGTATTTGCTATCTGCTGTGTGATGGAAAAAAAGAAGGTGGATTTGAACTTTGTTTGATCACCTCAAATCTTTGTTTGATCGCCACACTATACCCGTCTTACTCTCTATGCCACTGATGTTGTGGTGAGGAGGCAAATTTGCAAGTTTGACTGTTCAAACCAGACAATAATGGGTAAATGAGAGCAAATAGCCTCTGCTAGCACTGTAGGCTATTTCAACTAACTCCTTGAAAATATTATGCCTTAAAGGATGTTTCAAGCTAATATCAAGCATATGCATTCAGGCTTCTGAAGCTTTTTTTTTTTAATGATTGGTATCGGTAGCGTGAAGCCTGATCCTTTATTTCACATTAGTCTTCACGCAGATGTTGTAGGATGAAAGTGGAATTTGTGACAGGAATGTGCAGTTAAACTCTGTAACTTCTCAGAACTCTCATCAATTAAACTGTTGTGAATGATCATCTGTACCCTTCTCCGCAGCATCTTCTCCATGGGTCCAGAAAGAGGTGGTGATAGAGCGGTGTTCCCATTGGCAGCATCACAGAGACAGTATCCAGGGGGTGTGCCGTGATGCACTCTGGGAGTGGTAGTGGTGTCCAAATCAGAACCGGAACCAAAATCGAAACTGCAAAGGGAGTGACAGTGGGCCAGCAGAACCACTGCCTGCACCAGCTCGGCCAGAGACCAGCACTGCTCTCCTGTCTTCAGTAAAGCCTGTATGTGTGAGCGTGCGGTGAGCCAGGGCTGATGGGCCAGGACCTTGTTGATATGATCGAGGTGCCGTAGTCGAGCTGGTGCCGCCTCCAGGCCCTGAAGCCACAGCGGATCTCCACCAACACGCAGAAACTGAGCTGAATGCAGAGACACCAGGTACCTACAGTGATGCCGCGCTGCAGCCTGAAACAAGCATAATAACAAATGTTACTTTATACTGGGTTTGAAGATCTGTAGGAAAAGCAAGTTTATGTCAGTGGTTCTGCAAGTGTTATGAATGTAATGTATGACTTAAGGACCTTTTTAAGATAAGTACAGAATATTTAATAAATACTTAAAAGGTATCAAAATGTAGATTTAAAGGGAAGACACAATGAGTTTGATGATACCAAATTTGACAAATTCACCAATTGCCATAGCTTTATTCATTTTACATAAAAATATATTATTAAATAAGGTTTGAATGTTTAAGTTTAAAGTTTAAATGGCTCTACTTTCAGACACTAGAATTGGGGAAATTATTTTTTACTTATCTTCTAATCACATTCTAAAAAAAAGTGATGCTCTTAATCAAAATGTATCATGTTTGTCACTAACATCTAAATACTCTTAAAAACATCTATACTCTTAAATGTTGCAATCACACCACATGCATCACAAACAATAAAGAGTTGATTATTCAAACACATTTTTGAGTTTATAATTGAAGAAAGAATATCTGCTCAGGAAAATCAACATCATTTAAATAGAAAAGGTAATTTTCATACCACATTTACAGGCATTAGCTCTAGTTTTAAGAATAAACTCTTTACAGGAAGAAAACTCTTTATTTTGCATCTCATGTACATGCATCTTCAATTAAAAGCTGTTAGGATATTTGTATTGGAATAAAAAAAATACAGATGCAATTTTTTGTAGTTTAATCAATGAATTAAAGATTTATTCTAGAATTCTTCATTCTTTTCAAATACATCAAGACTTCTGGTGAATTTTCCCTTATGTCCTTCTGTGTATTGCAGAAAAAAAGGCAATTTTAATTTTTTAACAAGCACGCAAGCATGGTCAATTTATTCTTACCATGATGGCAATGTAGTGGCGGTAGGGCAGGGGCAATGGACCATCCATATAGAGAATGTAGTGCTGTGTGCGCAGGAAACTCTCCAGGTACTGTGGGTGAGAGGCCATCTGCTGAGACACCTTGTCCAGACGCCCCCTGTTGGCCAGAACCTTCATACACAAGAGAGAGGCACGCTCTTTCTCAGAGTTCACCATCACCTGTTAGAAAAACAAGACACACCACTCAGAAACTGACATGAAAACAAAAAATACAGGGAGTTAAGTGAATGCGAAATACCTCAAACAGGATTTTTTTATTTAAAAGTTGGAAACACCTTAAAATAATATTTACCACTGCTAGCAGCATTCCTTAAATAGTTTCCCAACAACAACAAAAAAGAAAACAAAAAAAAAAAGCAGCAAACTCTGCCCTGTGTCCTGCGGGCATCGAGGGACACTAATAGACATTCCACACCAAGTGCGACCCACTGCGGTTTTGGCCTCCTTTAGTATACAGACTAGACAGATGTCTGTCGACCTCAATCTGCCACTTTCACACCCTAAGATGCTTAAAATACACCTAGATTATAAAAACAGCAACCGGACACCATAGCAATGTATAATAATATGCACGTCTTGGGAGTTGCGGTTCAGTCATCCGTGTTTAGCAAATGGACTTTATTTTTGGCAATTGATCAATGTGAATATATACTGAAGTTACTTGTGCCATCATTTAATCTGTTTCGAAGAGATCTGCTGATTCATGTCTTTTTGCTTATAAATGCTGACTGTGAAGGCCAACCAAGGCCCTGTGAGCGCTTTGTGTCTGACTGTGGGATTATGGAAATCCTGCCCACTCCCCTCCAGTTTCAGTGGCTCACAGAGAGCCAACACCAGAAGAAATAGGAGATTGAAGAGAAGTGAGAGAACAACTGAAGAAAACAGAAAGAGAGCTGATGAAAATGGCTACAAGAAAAGAAACAATGTAGTTATTTTCTATACAATTTCTAAAAAAAAAAATTTCTGTTGTCAATGGAAGTGCCACATCTTTTAATTTTATGTAAAGTGTTGAGAAATCTAAATGCTCAGAGTTGGAGAAGTGCTCAGAGCTGAGCATTTGTAGAAGAGCGCTGGCATTTTCAGCTACACAAAAAGGCTACGGTGGACACACAACCTTAAGGTTATCTAGATTAAACTAGTTTGATTGATGATGACACACTGCACTTCATTATCTCATCCAATTTTTGTAAATCAAATGGTCTCTAAAACATTATAAAGTCTGTTCACTCACTGGGTTGATGCTCTGGTGTTCCAGCACAGCCATTGTATTAGGGCTGCACGATTAAATAGCAAAAAGATCGTGATCTTCATTCGACCACTTATACGATCTTAATCCAGCATCTCTACAATTCAGTTAATTATATTTTCAAGTTCAAGAGAGAAGCATAAAGGCGATCGCACAAGTCTTCACATTGTTTTATGTATTTATAAGGTATAATTCACCCAAAAATGTAATTTCTGTCTTCATGTAATGATGTATTCGTGGCCACGAAATCACACGTGAGCTGACACACTGTTGGTTACTACCGAGAGGACGCGTGTGCGGCCGTGAATGACATCTACTGTAGTGAACAGAATCTGCATAGGCTGTGAATAACAGGTAATAAAGTTGTAAATAACGTTCAGTTTGTTGCACAGAGAGATCGTTTGGGAGATCGTGACGGCAGCCATGACATGAGCGCACTCGGCATTGAAAGTGAAACTAAAACCACGCACATCATTTAAATAATCATATCACTTTTTAGAGGTATGATTACGACAAGCATTTGATATGTTTTTTCTTTCATAGCGAACAGTGTCGTGCAATAAATGTATAATTACTCCAGCCTATTATAATGTTGAATATAATGTAAGAGAGAATCTGATAATGACAAATGCTTAATTTACCAGTAAATAAAGGCAAGCATGTGTCTCAAACATAAAAATTCAACTTTAGAATTATGAATAGTTATATTCTGATGATGTAATCACTTTCCTGTGCATTAACGACCAAGACAAATTTAAAGTCTATTCAAGTGCATCATTCTAAGTCTATACAATATTTAGCACATACAACCTACACATAGGCCTAATATTATTATTGTTTTTGAATCAGATGTTTGAGAAATAACATTAATAATAGGTTACTCATATTAACCTTTATTTTACATCTACAGAATCATGAGTAAATCGTGATCTTTATTTTAAGCAAAAAATAAAAATAAATAAATCGTGATTCTCATTTTAGCCAGAATCATGCAGCTCTACATCGTATGTAGCATTGAACAAGATTCATTCATTTAAAGCCATGTAAATAAATAAAGTTCTGTGGAAATTAGTTTTCTATCATCTCTGTAGAGACTGCAATTTGAGTACAAGTTCTATGTAAGCACATGAATAAAAACAGCACTCTATCAGCAGACATTTGGCAGACATAATGGCAAAATCATCATTAACAATTCTGACAACATGCCAGTTAATATATATATATAATGGCTTTAGCTTGTATAATAACAACACACAGTAAATTAAAACAAATTATTACATATGTCATGTTAATAAATAAAAGGAATGCTTATGCTTCCATTTAAAAACTTTAGACTCAACCCACCCCCCTTCTTCTGCTATTATAAATAAAAAGGTGCAATGTTTTTATAGTTAAAATCTTTATATTACATTTCTAAATCAGATTTATCAAGTAAATAGATGTAGGTTTAATAATGAAAATGACACTTATGACAGATATTGTGGACTTATTAATTTCTCCCAATATATATTGATTTATCACACTGTCCCAGTGTTGGCTTTCATTGCTAGTGTGCAATATGGAGAGAGTGGCCTCCGTACTGGCAGCAGTTATTCCTTCGAGTAAACCACTGCTCCGTGGGTCTGGCTGGAGTTAGTCATGGCGAAAAGGGGGTCAGTTACACTCTCTGATAGCTGAGACGAGAAGCTGAGCTCTGACTGAACACAAACATGAACGTGGTCACGTATTGACTGAAATCCTGTTACAAAATTATGTGGGACAACCGAGAGCCTTGGCCAAAACATCTCTAGGGCTATCGTAACTTTTCCTGATAGAACTGAAGATTAACACTGATAGCATAGCACATACCATGCCTAAAATCCCTTTGAGACCAAATTTGTGGCTCCAAAAAGCACTTAATATGGCATTAAACAATTGATGTTATTCAGCCAACTGAAAGTCTGCTGAGTTTCTCCAGTGCTGATTGCGGGGGAAAAATATCAGAGTAATAAATTGCCCTACGGATTGGTCTGCTCTTCATACAGTGGCTGACAGAAAGGAGAGGGTTATAAATAGTTCTAGAGGACAGCTGACATAGCACTTCCATAGATAAGAAAGAAAACGCCATTCCTGTGCAAGAGACACCATGGAATAACAAAGATCACAGAGCTCTACTTCTGCGGGACATCGTAAACATCCCTCCAGACAGGTTCCTCGAGCAAACAGTCATGAAAGAGTATGAACTTAAACACTAGACTAAATCTTCAGTCAATATTTGTTTCTAAACCCAATTTCAATGCAACGGAGTTCCTGTGTTGAGCTGCAAACGATGGTTTGTCCTCTATTTGGAAAATTGCTGTCAGCCTAACCTATTTTTACTGAAGTATTTTAATGTCTAACATTTATTATTAAGAGCATTTTAAAAAAATGGCACTACAGCTGGTTGATGACTGATGTGGAAGAGGCAGTCTAATGAAAGAGGAACAAAGATGCTCTCTTCTATCAGGGAAAGAGATCTGTGTCAAACCAGCGCTGAAAGCTGTGATATGTTTCAGCGTGAAACACAGGTGTCATGTCACTCAGAAGACACGAGGCTTGTGAAATATGTGCAAGCACAACATGCCATACAAAGCATCATGGACTAATATTACAGTAACCTAGAAAGTCAGGCACTTTACTACACTAAAGAGCATATAAAGGCCTATTTTTGCATAACCCACACATATGGTTTCTTAACACGATGCACTATACATTCAAAAGTTGGCTTGTTTTAAGAAATTCAGAAACTTTTTAGTGTGAAGACACTATTTATACTAAAAAAAACAATAATATGCGGCTCCTTTTGAAATAATGTATTGGAGATTTTTAATTCCTGAACTCATGTTTTTTAATGAATAATGTAATTTAATCATTCAACGATCCATTCAAAAAGCAGTCACTTGCTTCATTTCTAAATGAATAAGCCATTTTAACAAATAATTTTAATTGATGACTGAGTGAATTACTCAAGGCAAGGACTTGCTGCAGCCTATGGCCAGTTTTAGTTTTAATCAACCAAACAAAATATTGTTTAGTTATTATTATTGGTAAATAACCATTTGTCAGTATTGCATAGCCCTATTTGCCAGCAATAAGTGTTTTGCACTGGGAAAACCTCCAGGACTATAAAAGTACACATACAGTCAACCAAGGACCATATACATGCAATAAAAAAAAGCCACATAGGGTCAAGTCATTTAAACAAGTCCAAGACGTTGAGGTCAGCCTCAAACAACAGATCAAACACAAGTCTCTTTGGGACACTAGTACAAGTGCACTTTCCCTGGTAAACAGATCACATGTCCCTGAGCCTGTTCTCAATGCCCAAAACTCCTCAGCGGTGACCCAGAAAAACAGGCAACTGCGAATAGACATATTCAACATGCTATTGTGGTGTTAATTTCATAGCCTGAATGGACAGCCAAACAAAAATCACTGTATAGCTGGAAAAAGAGAAAACAACTTACAATTAACAATTAATGAAACCTCGCTGGGAAATTAGAGACTAATGCAACTCATTTGAGAGGTTGAGAGCCACTCACACACCCACACAGCTGAAACACTGCAGTAGATGCTGTCAGCTCAGTTTTTTTAAATGGCTCTGACCAACAAAAGATGTTGGTTAAGCTTGTTATTTAAAAGTATAATGCTCATAAATAACACCAGCCCACGGTTCATAGTCAGTAGTAAAAGGTCTGAAACTTTTTTTGTGATTACAGGATGCCTCATCAGCATCAGTAACATGCACTGACATGTCTTTACCAACAAGTCAACACGAAACAGGAAGTCAGTCTCATATCCTCTTGGCGAGTCCCTTAAAAATTCAGCTGAAATCTTATTTATTGAGTAAAGGTGCCACTTTCCGCAATCATAAATTCCTGTTTTACTTAACAGTGATGGCACGCAAGGTCTCGCATTATAAAAAGGGTTGTTTATATATATTGTATATATTTGTATATATTGTATTTCTAAAAAAGTGTTTTAAAGGTAGATAATGCACTGAAGCAGCACATACACACATATATATATATACATATACACACATATATATACACACACATATATATACACACACA
>CAIGQW010055024.1:8220286-8279955 GCA_903798125.1 Danio choprae
CACCATGACCACACCATGAACAAACAAAACAGCATTTAGGTTTGAATAAATTTGCATGTACTCTTGGGTTGAGATTTGAATGAGTTCACGTGTTTGGTCTAGCTGGTCAAAGGTCCAAATACAAATTAATAAATAAAAGGAATAGTAATTTACTCACCCTCCACTTGTTTGCTAACCTGTTTGAGTTTTGTATAACGTTGAACACAAAAAAAAAGATATTATGAAGAATGTTGGAAGCCACTAGACATTTATTCAATAGCATTTTCATTATACTATAGATATCAATGGCTACTTGTTTCCAACATTCATTAAGTTATATTTTTTGTGTTTAACAATAAAAAAAGAAAATAAAAGTTTTAAACCACTAGATGGTGAGTACGAGGTGTACGGTTTTATTTCTGGCTTGAACTATCCCTTCAACAGGAAATAGAGCCCTTAGTCCACCCCCCAAAATAACAATGTACTCCAAAATGTAATAATTAATTTTCTCGTTATTCCAAACACAATGACTATGAAAAACATTTTGATGGTTTTTTTGTTTTTGGTTGGCAACATTTTTCAAATCATCTTTTACAAGCTATGCTGACAATAAATTATGCCATTTCTGAGTGATCATGTCTTTAAGTGGGCAACATATTGCAATACCTCAAACCAAAACAACCGAGAAAGCAGACATAGTGAAAACAGACAAATATAAGCCTCTGCTCATCTTTTGTCATTTGAGGACGGTCTAAACAGGAGCCTCCGAATAACTGGGGTGCTTCAGTTCAGGGCCTGAGTCCAGAATAAGAGCAAGATACGATATTCAATCTGCATTCTCAGAAGGCCTAGAGAGCTCTATCCTTGACATGCGCAAAAGTCCCAGATGCAATTGCACAAGGCCCATCTCTCTCACTCTCTACAAAGGAAACACTATTTTGGCTTGCCAACCTGGAAGCCAGGAAGAACAAAACAGCCAGCTGCACCTCACTGGGGGTTGGACTGAAACAAGCCCGGCAGCAAACACACACACACACACTGGCGCACACAAACAGACAAACAAGGCAAGCCACATATGGATGCAGTCAGACAACCAGGAAGATTGACATTTACACAAGCAGACAGTGTGACATACATTCGGCAGCTTGCATATGATGGATAGTGAAGTGAAGACAGATTTCTGATTAATCACATTTCCCATCGGAAAGTCTAGACTTTGATGTTGCTGGTGAAATCCATCATGTATGTTTATTTGTCAGCTTTGTGGTCTTCATTTCAAGTGGTGAATAAATCGTGGTGTCAGTTATTCTTTTAATAAATAATAAATACAATGGGTTGCAACTGTCTTACAATGTTTTTTTTATTTAACGAATGTTCTCCTGATAAGGTTCTAAAACAATATTGTATCTAGGTTATTTTCTGGCACTACATTTCAAAATTAACAAGTTAAGTGGAACAATCACGAACAATGCAGGTATTTAACAACTAAATTAATTTTTGAACAAATAGATTTTTCCACTGTTGCTGACTTTGCTTAGAAAAGCACAATAGTCAGGATATAAAAAAATATGACTACACACATATTACACCACTTCTTACCTACAGACATTTTTTCTAAGCGCATCTCTTACAAAAGGACTAGTGGTTTGAAAAAGGGAACTAGATTATGATGTTAACAATCCAAGTACAAGCCTTGGGGATTTTTTATGGGTTGGCAAATGAGAACATATTTCTGAGAAATGTTTAAATTACACATTCCTCTATTGTTCTCTTCTATGCGGAGCAGAGTAGTCTTAACAGCGCCCCCTTCAGGCCGCATGAGTTAATGCAGGCAAATCAGGAGAAAAACAACTTTGATTGGCAGTACATCAGCATCATATCATACAAACGGGAGAAAAAGAAAACAGTCACACAACACCAGCAAAAAGGTCAAGCGTGAAGAAATGTTATTTAACGACATCTTTCCTTAGAGCCGTGTAAAGTGTCTTGTCGTGTTTCACGGTTGAAACCACCAAGGGCTTTGTGTTCGCCTTATATGAACTGAAGAAAAATTACACTACGACTGCGATACAAACGACTGCTTTTTCATTTTCGAGATGTTTATGCGCAATATTTTAAAGGTTTAAAATCGTACGTGTAGTACACGCATTTATAAATGTAATGCAAAATGACTCGTAATTTGTTGAACGTCCTTATGTCGAGGATACTTAATACTACATCAATTGTTTGCATGCATAAAACACTTGATTCGCCTTATAAACAACTCGGGTTTGGACGGAAAGTGCCAATCCCTCAAAACTTCAACATGCCAGCATCGAGGAAAAAAAGCTTATTGTCGTGTATGTTGAGATCATTGTTAAACCCACAGCTATGGCTTAATCTGCACCAAAGGCTTTCAAGATTGTTCCAGACTGCAGTGTTAATTCCTCAGTAAGATTTAAATGTTGAATACTCCATTATTAACAGCTAAACATTAGGGTTTTTAAATGCACACTTTTCACGAGTCGTTCATATAATTCTTGCAATATGAAACAATGGACATCTGAACCGAACTGAATATGCACCACAAAGGAGCTTGTTAAACTGATGGTACAATATTTGTCATAAACACAATGGATTTGCATAGATTTTTCATGACATAAAATGCTAAATAAAAGGGCAAAATGTGCTTGTATTTGTTAAGGAGAAATCTGCCTTGGGTTACAGATGAATAGCAGCACAAACAACTTTTGTTTATTAAAGACTTCTGTTTATTAAGAATTGAACTTTATATCAAGAACATTGAATAATGAACACAATGGATTCGTGTTTAAAACTCGAAGTTAATTGTTAGTAGTTGAAAACTCGCGAAGAGGATAATAGCGAGAGACATCAAAACGGTTTGATCCTGCAAATTATATGAATCATGACATGCTGGAAAATAACGGATACATTACTTATGTAGATGAGTCTTTTCTTTCAAAGAGGGACTTTTGAATATGCATCCAGATATAACGACAAATACATTCGTTCGAGGAGCGTTTAAATGAATGAACGACATCAAAGAGTCGAAGCCTTTGCTAAGTAGATGAACTGTCAACTTTGAAACTTCCGAATAAGAGTCTACATATAGCTCCGGTTTACAGTTAATAACTCCGCTGATAGATGTTACCTGATTTTGAACAAACTGACACTGGGTTCCAAGGCGATAATCCATGTTTTTCGTGCAGATGATCATTTTCCTCCCTGTAACGTTGAGTGCATGAATGCGGCTCCTACGGCTTTCTTGGCTCCTCTCACCGACTCGCTAACAAAAGGCCAAGCCGCTGTGAGATCTACATGTCCGGGCATACAGCTGCAGTGTCACTGGGTGAAAAAACAGTTGACTGGCTCTTCCACAGCTGTGACGTCCAATCAGAAAGTTGGTGGGTGGGTCTACGAGCGTGGCGATAGCCAATGAACTTTCAGCTTTGGAATAATTTTAGTGTGACGACTGTGTTTTTTCGACATCTGAGCCAATGAGCGCCGTTGTGTGGTGGAAAAGTACCTGTCTGTTAAACCCGTTAAAGCCCGCCTACTTTCGTGACGCAATGCAACCTGACAATCGATTACAATATTGCCCTCAGCGTGAGGACAGAAACTTATAACTTGTTTTGAATAAATAAGTAGGCCGTAATTTCACTAGAACAGGGACAAAATATAGAAAACATACATAATATTTCTGCTGCTCCAGAAAAGTGAACAAATGTGATACTCGAAATTCTGCTCTGTAGTAATTTAGGTACTGCTTAGAAAAAAAACTAAAAAGTAAACCAAAAGTGTAAATATGTTAATGCTGTCATATTTGTATCATTCAACATGTAGGCGACTCTCTTGAGAAGAACATTAAAGAGGATTTTAGCTGAAACTGAGGTCAAGGGCTAGCAGCATTTTGAGAGATATAAAAATACAGGCAAAACAAAACTACTACCTATAGCTCCAGATGATACAATGAGGACTAAAGAAGCCAAATCATTATAAAATATTTTCACAAAACATGATCATGTGACAGGAAACTCATGCCCAGATCGTTGTGAAAGCACTCATTTTGCCAAGGCAGACTAAACGTTATAATGCTGTAAATAATGTTCAATTTCCAGTACAAGAGAACTCAGTATATCTTGAGCAGCCATGTGTATTAATTTTGTTGTGCCTCCATGTTTATATTTTGACATTAAAAGTGAACATGAATGTTCCACTGAAGAAAAAAAAATCACTTCTCTTAAAGAAGAGTTTTGCTTATTTTTATTTTATACATTCTGTATTTTTAAAAGTTTCCCTCAATTATCCCTTATTTTCCTTCAGTTGAGCTTGTTTTCTTTACATTATAACAAGTGAAACAAGCTTGAGTAATCATGCATTTGCAAACGCTCCATCAGATAAATTTGTCTAGGAATTGTGCAATAATAGAGGCTGTACAATTCTGGGAGCAAGTGAATACAGCAGGCCTGTCTCTTAAATTTATGAGACCTGGGACAAATTTCCCAGTCCCTCGTGCCAAATGAGCGAGCTCTATCAAACCTTAGTGGGCTTTCCTTGTCACAAGATCGAGGACAGCATTGTCGTATAGGAGCCTACAGAGACTCTAACACTGCTTGTAACTACTTCAAGGTTTTCTTTCAAACATCAGTTATTATTGGCTAATACTGGATATGCGAAAAATGCTAAATGAAACCAAAATTGTACCACAACGTGCGTTGTAAGGAAAGTCATGAGACATAAGGACACTTACATTTTACTTCACTCATGATTATAAAAAAACGTTTCCATCTGTAAAATAAAATCAAACAAGCAAAATGATATATTAAAATGTAAATGTTAAAGTTGGTTTGAGAAGCATATTATAAAGTGTGTAATAAATGGATATAGAGTGTGAATTTGTACTATACTGAGCCCCCGTTTAATACAAAGTTATTTTAGTGCGAAACACATTTAGCAAAGGCTGTTTAACAGAAGGTTAGCTGAATCATATGCCTTATTAGAGTGTTTTCATAACAAATATGACAGAGGCGCT
This sequence comes from Danio choprae, assembly GCA_903798125.1. Lineage (NCBI taxonomy): Eukaryota > Metazoa > Chordata > Actinopteri > Cypriniformes > Danionidae > Danio > Danio choprae. The sequence goes on from CAIGQW010055024.1 coordinate 8,225,298, forward strand.
TTTTCTACATTCTGAAGTCAGAGAGATCTTAACAAAAGCCTTCAGGCCCTCTGATTGTCCGGACTCAGGCCCTCATCATTTCAACTACAGCTGAATAGGGCTCTTGTTTTGGTAAAGGTCTTAGTATTTGGAAGAAAGTCAATTTTGAGTTGGTAAACTAGGACAATTTCTTTTTGCTTTGGATGTGGACGCATGTGATACTGCAGATTAGATCCTGCAGTGAAAGTGCACCGGTCACAATTTACAGTAAGTTTCCATTGGTCAAAATAATGAATGAACAATACTTAGTTAAAAAAAGATGAATAAATACTGTAATAACTTTTTTTTTGTTTGTTCATGTTAGTAATTACATGAACTAATGGAACTTTATTGTAAAGTGTTACTAGTCCTTCAGATCTGACCCAGACACTAAAAATGTTTTATTTTTTTTATTAATAATGTAAAATTGAGCATTGAATAATATATAAATAAGTCCCAGCTGGGTCAGTTGAAGCTTCTGTGTGGAGTTAGCATCTCCCCATGTTTCCTCCGGGTGCTCTGACTTTCCCCCACAGTCCAAAGACATGCGGTATAGGTGAATTCATTCATTCATTTTATTTAGGCTTAGTCCCTTTATTAATCAGGGGTCGCCACAGTGAAATGAACCACAAACTTATCCAGCATATGTTTTACACAGCGGATGCCCTTCCGGCTGCAACCCATCACTGGGTAACACCCATACACACTTATTCACACACATACACTACAAACAATTTAATATGAAAGGGCATCCGTTGCGTAAAACATATGCTGGATAAGTTGGCGGTTCATTCCGCTGTGGCGACCCCTGATAAAGGGACTAAGCCGAAGAAAAATGAATGAAGGAAATATTGGACAGTTCATCCAAATATGGAAATGTATTTTTTACACACCCCTATTCATTCCAAATCTGTGAGTTTCTTTTTTCTTTGTTGTTTTTTTGTGTGCACAGAAATATGATATTTTTAAGAGTGTTGGTGAAAAGAGTCAACATTCAATGGAAGTACATGGTTACCATCAGCTGTCTGCTTACCAACAGTCTTCAAAATGTATGTTTTAGTTGAGCCATAAAAGAAAAATCCAGAAGGTATTTTGAAGAATGTGGATAAATAAACAGTACTGCGTTTCATAGTATTGTTTTTCTTACTACAGAAGTCAATGGTAACCATTCACTGTTTAGTTACTGACATTCTTCAAATATCTTATTTTGTGTTCAACAGAAATATTTTTGAAGAATGTTTTTAACCAGTTAACAGTAGACTTTGACTTCCCTAATATTTTCCCTACTATGGAAGTCAATGGCTAGTGTTTGGTTACAGTACTTGTGTTCTTCAATTGAGCTTATTTTGTTTTCATATGGCTTGTAACACATCGAGAGTGATCAAATGATGACTGAATTTTCATTTTGTGGGTAAACTAACTTTTTTGGGTTGAGAGGAATGGTGAAATAACATAATAAATAAATAAATACTTATTCTATTTTATTCTTAATGCTTACTCTTACTCTTCATTCTTACACTATTCTTTGATTATATGAGGGAAATGTAACAAACAGGACTGAATGTGATGCAAGGTTTCTGCTTTTTTAATAAGAGAGTTTGCTGACATGCCATATTTAACTCAAGATTGTGTCTGTATGTTAATTAGGGACCAATTATTCCTCCTGTTTCAAGGGCAAAGACACTCTGATTAACATTACCATATTCATTATATCATATCTGCCAACATTAACAGAGTGAACAGCATCTAATATCGCATGAAAGCGGAAGACGTAATGCTCCATTTTCTAAAGTGATATTAGCACAACACAAATGTACAATTTCAATGCACTGTTGTTTTTTAAAAGTAAAACAAGTGAAATATGTCAGATAATTGTGTATTATCAGTCAGATATTTGTGTATTATCAAATGCATTGCTTCTTTGCTCTATATGTGATCTAAATAAGTACATTGCACACAAACACAATTTGTTTTGTTAATCAAAGTACATTCTCCGTAATGGAGGCTGAACTGTAAACAAATACAAGCCTCTTTTACTGTGTCTCCAGCTGAACAAGCAGTCCATTCAGCTCTCTCACTCTTCTGAATCCCTCAAAAGTGCCAGTTACTGCATCATAAGTACTGAGGGCGACCCGGAGTGCAGCAAATGCTTCAAAAATAAGAGCCTCTGTCCAACAGGGAGAAGGGACTGGTGTTCCTGTGTCAACAGTGAATAACAGAGTCTTGAAAAGACTTTAAGAAAGTGACAATGGTATGAACGATTGCATGAAGAAGCAATAAAAAAAGTAGCAATTTTGTTTTTTACAATACACAATTCATTCATGTTGTCCCAACACAAATCGATTAAGTTAACAACAAATTCAAGTGGATTGAACATAACACAATTAAGTTGTCCCCCCCAAAAATCTCAAGAATTGTGTTATTTCAGCTCATTTTAAATAAGTTGTTTAAACAAGCATGTACTGAGTGTACTTTACAGTGTATTAAATGGAAGAAATCTTAAAATTGTCTTCAGATTCTTTAGGCAAATTTTACATTTCGGAAATGTGATCCTGGACCACAAAGCCAGGGTTATGTTGTACGGGTATATTTGTGTCAATAATACTTTGAGCCTAAATGATTGATTTTTATTTTATGCCAAAAAATAAAGTATTAAGTAAAGATCATCTTCTGTGCGGTCATTTAGTACATAGTGTAAATAAATCAAAACTTAATTTTTTATTAGAAACAGATATCGCTAAGAACTCAATTTAGACAACTTTAAAAGGTAATTTTCTCAGTGTTTAGATTTTTTTTTGTTAACCCTTAGTTTCCAGATTTTCCAATAGTTGTATCCTGGCCAAATTTTGCCCTATCCCAACAATGGAAAACGCATTTATTCAGCTTTTAGATTACGTATCAATCTCAATTTCCAAAAATCAACACTGTATCCAAAAATTGACATATGACTGAGTAAAAATATTGAAATAATATACTAAAAATAAGGTATATGTTAAAGAGATAAAGAGAAGTTTAGGATTTTTTGTTCCCTATTTACTCTAGTTGTTCCAAACTCTTATGAGTCTCCTTGTTTTTCTTCTGCTAACACAAATCTATTTTGAAGAATGTTGGAAACTAGCAGTATACTATGGTTGCTGCCCTCCATAGTATAAAAAAATACAATGGAAGTCAATGGATCCTAGTTTACAAATCTTTTAAAAAAAATGTATAAAACTATATCCTTTAAAATTATCTCTTTAAGACTATAATCAGTAAAAAAAATAAAAGATTAATAAATAAAAAAAGACCAATGAGGTAATCATACACAAGTCCAAATCTGCATGATTTAATATACTGGGACAGCCTATATATGCTTTAATTTTCACTGGTTGTTATTTCTTTCACTTTGGAGTTTTTTTCTTTTCTCAAAGTTCAGCCACAAGGGGGCAAATTTTACAACTTTGAAAAGTTACATTCATATGGCTCTTTTGAAGATTCAATAGAAATGTAGTTTTTCTGACATTATTAAAAAGACTTTAAGAATGTAAAATACAATAAAAACATAGGATAAAACTTGGAGATGACAAGTTCATAAAAAAAGCATGTATGTAAACATGCATATACACCATTACTTCTGAGAATGTTCACATATTATGAGAACGAGCAATTAAACCTACAAAAAAAGCCCTCTAAAAATATGCATAGGTAGTTCAGACAAAGGGAAGCGAGACCTAACACACTGACCACAAGCAAGCTGACAGCTGCAAGCTTCAGTCTGTAGTACAAGGCAGTTTAACTTTTGTGCTGTCAATCACATTGATCACACTGTATGACTATCCTTTCTATCAGAACAACCGACTTTTGACATTTCCAAATTTCACAACTAGAGCATTAAAAGGAAATAAACAGCAAACAGGAGGTGTGCATGCTGTTCAACATCAGGGAAGGATGTCACGAAAGATTATAATGGCCATAGACGCTAGAACCGCTAACTGGCATCACCCACTCGTTCCTGTCTAATGGCTGCATTCCGCCCACATCGTGCTCTGATGAAATGCTGAAAAGGAAAAATCTATGCTGAGTAACACATCATAAAGTTCCTCCTTGCACCTGCACCGGCCTACGTACGGCTTTGCTAAAAGTCTGCAACTGCATGGATGAGAGAAACCCACAAGATACTGATCTCAAATTATATTCCAAGATATCATCTTACCTCTGACATAAAACTTATTGCAAAAATACAGTTAACACCCACTCTGTCAGCAAGCATCCAGACAGGTTGATTGCTTACCAAATATAGCATAGAGCATTAAAGATTGTGCTGTAACTGCACACGCTGATCTATAAATATTCTCTCTTAGATTCTCTCTCAATTTGCAACCAGCTGGGAAAAGCTTGGTAACAAACAGGTATTCATACGGACCAATCAGAGGCGAGACGGTGACCTCATCTGTTGCTTAATTTCAAGGGACCAGTGGAAAATTCCTACATTTACAAAGAACACATAAGAAAGAAAGAAAGAAAGAAAGAAAGAAAGAAAGAAAGAGAGAAAGAAAGAAAGAATTACAGACATCCAAACAGACAGATAAACAAAAAGTAATATGAAAAGAAGAGACAGACAAACAACAGTCAAACTAACAGACAAAAAAAAAAAGAAAAATTGAGAGATAGACAGATCGATAGACAAAAAGAAAGACAAATTGATAGTGATAGACAGACAAACACAAAATAGAAAGATTGTCAGACAGACCGGTGGACAGATAAACAAAACAAAGAAAGAAAGAAAGAAAGAAAGAAAGAAAGAAAGAAAGAAAGAAAGAAAGAAAGAAAGAAAGAAAGAATTACAGACAGCCAAACAGACAGATAAACAAAAAGAAAAAAGAAAAAGAGAAAGAGACAAACAACAGTCAAACCGACAGATTGACAAATTGAAAGATTAATAGACAAAAAGAAAAAGAAAGAATTACAAACAGACAAATAAACAAAAAGTTAAAAGAAAAAGACAAACAAACAACAGAGAAAAATGAAAAATTGACAGATAAACAGAGATAGACAGACAAAGACAAAAAGAAAGAAAGAAAGAGACAGTGTATTAAATGGAAGACAGAAAGACAGACAAATTGACGGACAGATAGACAACACAAAGAAAGAAAGATTGATGGATAAAAAAAGGAAGAAAGACTGGCAGACAAAAACAAAGATAGACAGACAAAAAGAAAGACAGATAAAAGGAAAGATAGACAGACAGACAGACAAAAATACAGGAAAAAAAGAAATAAAAACTAACAGACAAATAGACAAAAAGAAAGATAAAAAATAAACAAAAAAAAGAAAAAATGACATACAAAAAGAAAGATAAAAAGATAAACAGAGACGAAAAGAAAGAAAGATAAAAAGAAAGAAAGAAAAACAGATAGACAGACAGAAAGATTCTCACAAATAAATAGGTTTTATTCATTGTTTCATGTCATCTGCTGTAGTCATCTGCTGTAGTCCCTGACTTTCATTTAGATTTATAAAATAAATGCAGTGACTCTTGAACCACCTACGAAATGATATACAGTAAAAAAAACAATAATACCAGCAGCCCTTTTGAAGAACACAAAATTTCCATGAATTAAACTAGGACCCTCAGTCCCATAACGGAGAGCTCAGATGTGAGGCGGTTCACTCAGTTCCTGCTCTTCCTGTCCTCCGTGTGGCGCTGGACTCCTTCATCCGGCCCGTTTACATGTGTGACTTTCTTGCGCTTCTTTGTCTGCAGAGCCACATAATAACAAAACATAAGATTATAGGACTTCTGGTCACAGTGACTTGTCGTTTTCATTTAACAAGATTATCTTTTACTTAATATTAAATTAAAGCTGAGTAATTAAAATCGAGAAAGGAGCAGAGAAAACTTTGAGGTTCGGATGTCCTCTAGAAGAAAGACTTACAGTTTTAGCAGGCAGAGCTTGAGCACCGATTTCCTCTGATGTAGCAGCACGAGACTCCACTAAATGAAGCTGCTTCAGACGAGCTTTCTCAAGATTATCAATCTGACCCTGGAGAGTCTCTGGAAGACATTACAAACACATACAGTGGAGATCAAAATGAGAGAACAACTTAAGAGTTTTCTACATTTTGAGGTCACTGCATTTTTTGAAGCATACTTCATGGGTTACATATATGTGATCACTACATATATCGACCACTAAACCGGTCATATGAGTACATTTTTTTTTTTTAAATTGTGATTTATACATCAAATGAAAGCTGAATAAAGAAGCCTTTATATCAGTGTATACTTTGTAGGATAAGACAACATTTGAGCAAAACACAACCATTTAAAAATCCTGAAAAACTTAAATAATCTAAATATTGGGAAAATTGCCTTTAAAGTTGTATAAATGAAGTCCTAGCAATACACATTACTAATCAAAAACTGAGTTTTGATATATTTACGGTAGGAATTTTACAAGATATCTTCATGGAGCACGACCTTTACTTAATATTCAAATTATTTTTAGCATAAAAGTAAACTCAAAAACTTTGACCCATACAATGTATTTTTGGCTATTGCCAATATATACTAATACAACAAATGATTTGGGCGTCACAGTGGCGCAGTGGGTAGCACGATCGCCTGACAGCAAGAAGATCGCTGGTTCGAGCCTCGGCTGGGTCAGTTGGCATTTCTGTGTGGAGTTTGCATGTTCTCCCTGTGTTTGCGTGGGTTTCCTCCGGGTGCTCCGGTTTCCCCCACAGTCCAAAGACATGCGCTATAGGTGAATTGGGTAAGCTAAATTGTCCGTAGTGTATGTGTATGAATGAGTGTGTATGGATGTTTCCCAGTGATGGGTTGCAGCTGGAAGGCATCAGCTGCGTAAAACATATGCTGGATAAGTTGGCGGTTCATTCCGCTGTGGCGACCCCAGATTAATAAAGGGACTAAGCCGAAAATAAAATAAATGAATGAACAAATGATTTGTTTTGTGTTCCAGGGTCACATATATTCGGAAGCACATTAAACTTAAAAAAAAAACCACTGATCCAAATTAGAGAAATGTTTTTGGTGTTAATCTGGCACCTTGCCGTAATTTTCCTAATTATCTGACAAACACTGTTTGAGAGGACAGTTCACCGAAAAATGACAATTCTGTCACTATTTATTCACCCTTGATTGCTCCAAACCAGTTTGATGTTTTTTTTGTTCTGTTGAACACCAAAGAAGATATTATGAAGAATGAAGATTGGAAACAATTGGTTGATTGTCGATTGGTAACAATTGACAGCCATAGTAAGAAAAACAAATAGAAGTCAATGGTTACCAGTTTCCAACATTCTTCAACAGAACAAAAAAAAAACCTCAAACTGTTTTGGAACAAGTCAATAGTGAGTAAATGATGACAGAATTTTCATTTTTGAGTGAACAATCCCTTTTTTTCCTGACTTTCTAAACTCTTCAACAGCAGGTTATCCAGATGAAGGCCAAAGTAATGACCATTTTTTCTCACAAAAAAACAAAACAAAATCCAAATGTGCCATTTCTGGTATATTGCATCTTTACAATGCCACACATTCAAATGCCACAGAAAGGCTGGCCGTCCACAAAAGACAAACGCAGCATGTGACAGGATAAACTGGAAATGTCAATGGACAATCGGTTCCACACTGAAGCTGGAATTGGTTGCCAGTTCAGCTCTGAAAAAGGATCTGTTTCTACATACAGTGTTTCCATGATTAAAAGAATTTGGACGAAAAAACACTGCAGTGATCAAACTTTCATCAGCAGAACAAATTTTATTCTACTTATATGTTAGTTATGCATAGGTTTTTCATAATAGCTCTTATGTCCAGTGTAGTGTTTGTATTTATGATTAATCCATGTAGCACCGTTGTCCTGCGAGACACGACATTTCGTTCCTCTGTATGTCCACACATGTGGCGGAATGACAATAAAGCTCCACTTGACTTGACTTGAAATCAAAAGACTAGTCAAAACTTTGCAGAGGAGCATACTGTGTGTACAGAGAACTGGCCTAAAGTTCACTTTAGTGATGAAAGAAAGTTTAATTATGTTCATTGTGAAACTGGGGAAAAACGTAACCTGATGTGTGCAGAAGTCAGTGAAAGGTGGAGGTGAAGTGTCATGGTTTGGTGATGTTTTCTGCAGCAAGAATTGAGCCTCTTATAAAGCTACATGACAGAGTGAATGCTAATTTTCTTTCTCTGCATTCATCACATAGTCAGCCTGCAATTGTCATGCAGAACATTGAGCCCTGTTACACAGCCAAACAGGTGAAGTTGTTCAGTGAAATTTATTAAACAAAGAATTAATGAAATGGCCAGCACGCAGTCCTAATGTCAACCTGATTAAAAACCTCTGGAAAATCAGTGACAAAAAAAGTTACATTTACACTACAATGGGGTGGCGCGGTGGCTCAGTGGTTAGCACTGTCGCCTCACAGCAAGAAGGTCGCTGGTTCGAGTCCTATCCATCGAGTCAATTTCAGTTGGCATTTCTGTGTGGAGTTTACATGTTCTCCCCATGTTCGCATGGGTTTCTTCCAGGTGCTCCGGTTTCCCCCGCAGTCCAAAGACATGCAGTACAGGCGAATTGAATAAACTTAATCATCCGTAGTGCGTGTGTGCGTGTATGGGTGTAATAAGTGTGTATGGGTGTTTCCCAATACAGGGTTGTGACTGGAAGGGTATCGGATCTGTAAAAAATAATCTGGAATAGTTGGCAGAAAAGGACTACTTCTGCGACCTCTGAAATAAAGACTAAGCTGAAGGAAAATGAATGAATGAAAAGAGACTGAAGAAGATTGGATCAAGACCACACTAGAGGCTCAATGCTTTGTGGAATCTGCTGTTTGCCGGTTCCTATCATGCCATTGGTGGTGCTTTAGCAAGGCTGAACAAATATGAAGTATAAGCAGTTTCCCTTTGTAAGAATGTTTTTTACAAAACAGTCATACTTCAAAAATTGTAGTTGTAATCTTTCTTTGTGCTACAATATTTGCTGTTGTCTAATTACAATCACAGTGTTTTCCACCAAATAAAGGGTTTTTGGTGATGTGCCTCTGTTATTTTGTAAAACACTATAATACCAGTATTGTATAGCCACAACTACAGTACAATTCCTTCAAATGTTGAATGATAAGGATCCCATAATTTCTGTTTAAAAGGGTTTATCAATTGTTCTCTGATTTTGATCTCCACTGTAAAAACAAATGCGTAACAATTTAAATGATACATTTTTAATGTATAAATATAAAGCTATTTTTTGGATTGTACATGCAATAGCACCTAATAGCGCAGAATCAACACCAGCTAGAAGTGATTTGACAGAAGTAAAAGCCCCATCAATCATACCTGTAAACAAAAAAGAAACAACATTTACTTGCATTTACTTTTGACTGTGTCAACTAAACAGAAACTACTTGCTTTAAATACAAACATAAAACTGACTTACACTTAATAATGCAAACAATAAAAGACTCTCTAGCCTTGAGCAGTTTACGAGCAGATTCGTGTAAATTCTGAGGCTGAAAGAGGAATTTCAACACTCCTCGTTCATCACACAGGTCTACAAGCTCTGAAACAAACACAACACACACACACACACACACACACACACACACACACACACACACACACACAGATCTGGATGAATAACCTTAAGGGATATAGTTTCCCAACACGTGTCAAAACTGTCACACAATACATGCTTATTGTCCCTTTACAGTGTTTTAGCATGCACAGAAGCATAGATGCATTAGGGTGGAGAGCAGTGTTAATGACAGTAGTAATTAGTACTCCATTAGTCATGGGCTGGTCTAGGTAATGTCTCCACAGATGTAATTGGACACTGCTGGAGGAGTATGTGCTAAGAGAGAGTGTGAAATATTAACGTTGGTGAACCATGACCTCCTGCACCAAGGTCAGGCTGGGTTTAAGGGCCAGGTTTGGCTCAACTAACCTCCTCTGACCCGAGATCTCTGAAGTATGTGAAGTACAGCCAGCTTGACAAATTCTCAGTTACCGTTACAGCAACAGAAGCATTATCATATCTAATGTCCAATTAGATTCTGAATGACAAAAGGACTACTCTGGAAGACTCTTGGGTCAGGGTAGTGCCATATTTAGGCTTTGACATGAATTAAAAACAAAGCTATGAGGGATAATGTACAGTATGCTGAACTGTATTGCTGATACAGACTGTTCTACTGACAAAACACTCTTCTAAAGAAAAAAATAAATAGGCTAAAACTCCACCTTGGCTTTATTGTAGTATGTTGTTTTTTTCACAGAGTGATTACTATTTGTATATGCACAGTTTTACAATAAATACTACAGCTAAACTATGGTTAATGTAACAAATTAAATTGGTTACCAGTTTTGGCGGGGTGGAGGTCGTAAAACCAGCTTTTACAAAAAATAACCACAATTTTTTTATTGAAATTAAGATTGCTCCTTGCTCTAACATTGTTAGGTGACATTGACAATGGTCAACATTTCAGTAAATTGCTTATATCACTTTATAATTTTCAGTCACTATATTCTTTGTCATTTTTTGGTCTACGCGCCTAACTGGATTACTTTGAATGGTTGAATAGTTTAACCATGTTATTTGTTTTAAATCTGTAGTTACACAAATGGTTATCAATGCCATGGTTACTACATTATAATACATTTATTATTATATTAAACAAAGCCATAGTTAATATTCTTAAGAAATGGATCATTTTATTAAGCGCAGGTTTGTTGTACAGTAGTGTTTAGGAAAAAGTTTTTGTCTTCAGCAGAACATCCATAATGAAAATGACCCATGGTTTTATTGTAGTAAAAGTGTTGTTTTTTTCTGCAGTGATTATTTTTTAAACATTTATTTTATGTTTAATGCAATTAAGTTTCTGCCAGAATCAAATTTCCTTGTTGTGATTATTTATCGAAGTTTTTATCATGGTATACGGTATTATCACGATATTGACTTAAGCTTCAAAAAAGATTACTTTGACAGGTACAATAACTCCAAAATTATAAAGTTCAATAGGTAACACTAAAGTCTCATCAGTAAATGTTAATGCATTAAATCAACAGTGAAAAATAGCCATATTATAGGTGCTAAAAAATAAAAATCTTATTACTTAATAAAAAAAATGATTACATCTTTTGAATTCAACGCGTTATTAGGCATTAACTTAGTAATTAACATAATCTAAGATTAATAAATATTGTGCATGTTCTTTATCATCATCATATATTGAATTATAGAATATGGGCATATGTCTAATGGCAATAGGCATTTTAAGAGTTGAAAAAAACATATACAGCTATCAATTTTTGTTATTGTTTTGTTCTAAACGTGCTGCCATTTTGTGGCATTTAATGTAGAATTTTATTAAAGTAGACTCTGATTGGCTGCCAGTGTTTCATCAGGTGAATTGTTTTAAAATAGTATCTAACCTAGGTAACATATAGTTTCTTTGTGCTGTTAATGTTTATAGCTGTTGAGGACTCCAGTAATCTTTTAAATTTAAAACGATTTTTATAACGGTTTACAGTTATCATTTCACCGGTTGCTTTTAATTATTCACATATCATGACGTATGAAAAAATGCCTGTACACACCTGACTCGGCCAGTCCCAACCTCCTTTTTAAGTACTGCACGAGGATAACGACTGGACAGTTGGAGTTGACCAGAAATTGTTCATTATCTAAACAAACATCACATTGATATCAGCTTCTTGTCGTTACCCTTTTTCTAGACTAAATAGCGAATAAAAATAATTTACATCAACACACAGATAACCAGATTTACAGCACAGACTGCGTTCGGGCGATTGCTTTATAATTTGTATCATATATGACGTAAATACATTATTGTGATTCTTACCTCCGTGTCTGATGTAAATAAACATCGCGGCAGAGCAGAACTCGACACCAGTTTTGAAGATGTAGCCGTGCTGAGAAATTAGTGACGAGTTACTCTGTCATCAACACGGTGATGTCACAATTAAGATGAGAAAACAATTGACATTGTAATTGATATTTTGCTTATAAATTTTGTTTACGTCAACTATATTTTCGCAAATAAAATAAAATAAATGAATAAATACGGCATGACATGCACTTCTCAAAAGCTTTTATTAGATCAATTGAACATACTGAAACTATAATTGAAATGCAGTTTACCATTATGTGCATAAAGCCACAAGGTGATTTTTAGTGGATTTATGTCAGGTGGCACCAAGTTCACGGTTATAAAAGGTATAGAAATACTTGTAGGTTTAACTTGTGGGAAAAAAACGACGAATGAATAGAAGTTCTGAAAAATAAAACCGTGAAAGTGTTGTATATCTTCTTTTTAGTAAATGTAACTGATCATGCAATTAATGTCTGATATATTTAAAAGTAACGGCAAAACACGATGACGTGTTTTTGGGAGGAAATCCTGTAATTCAAAAGGAAACTTTATTATTTTGCTCATCATCAGTGTTGAAACTAAATTGTGCTGCTTAATATCCTATTCTACCATTTAAAATCTTGGGTAAGATTATGTAATTATATTATAAAAACATTTTTACTAATTAATAAATAAAATGAAATTAAACTGCACAGCCACTTTCAACTTTGATAATAATATTCAGCATATTACAGAGATATCTGAGGGATCATTCACATGACCAACATTCAGCTTTGTCATCGTAAAAAATCAACTGCCTTTTAAAATAGAGAGCAGTCACTTTAAATCAAAACATTTCACAATATTACTGTATTACTGATTAAACAAACGTGAACATACATCTCGAAAGATTGAACCAACTATAGTACTGAAACTTCATAACCTTTTCTTCTTCTACATAACCTCTATGCACAATTTAAAACAACGCTAAAATGTGCAACACAAAACTTGTACAGTATGGATGAGATGATGACAGTATAGGTGAACAGTTTTATGAGCTCTGTGGCTCTTCAGTGTTTTCTTTATCAGAGCAGTCAGTCTGAGGAACAGGACAGGCCTCGGGTTCGGGACAGGCCTCGGGTTTGGGACAGGCCTCGGGTTCGGGACAGATCTCGGGTTCGGGGCAGGCCTCGGGTTCGGGAGAGGTCTTATGTTCAGAACAGGCCTCAGGTTTGGGAATGGTGTCATAGGAGGGTGAAACCTCACACACATCACAGGACGGCTCTGTGTAGTCTGGCTGAAAGGCTTCCTTCAGCTCTTTGGAGATGTGGATCCAGCTCTGAGAACACACTGAGAGGTTACAAGTCTGAAGAGCTCATATGAATGACCACAGAAATACAGCACAGGGATTTTTAAAGAGCAGATACCTCAACATTTCCATCATGCTTATGAAACAAATCCTGTAGGTTCTTGCTAGGGTCAGGCACAACTGGAAGAAAGATGATCTTTTTCCTGTTTATGAAGAAATTACATTTTAATATAAGTTTGTATAGAAACGGGGAAAAAATTACTTAAGCAACCCAAGTAACTTAACTATTTGCTGGATTTACAGTCAAATGTAAAAGGTCTGGTAAGATTTCTTCCAAATTTCAAATAAAAATTATATCATTAATAGCATTTTATTTTTCTCCAGAGAATGACAAGTGGTCACAATAACAAAGCTTTCATTTGTTGTGAATGAAAATCATAGTAGTTACAACAATTATTCATTTCTTAACTCTTAGTCAAACACTGCTATTGCGCTGTGTGAAAATATTGCACAAAAAGCTCTAAATGACAACACCGTTATATTTATGCCTTTTTTTTATTTATAAACAGAAAATTCAGAAAGGCAGCATTACAAATCTTTTTCCAATATTTCAAATGTATTTACTGTCAGTTTTGATCAATTTAATGCCCACAAAAAAGACTAAGCAGTTAATATTAATAAAAATCAAAAACAATATTGCTTATTATACGATTTCTGAAGGATCATGAGACATTAACAACTAAAATAATGATAGTGAACAACTTTAAAATCACAGTCAAATATAAAAAAACAGTAAATACAATTTCAGAATATTACTAGTTTATTGCATTTTTAACAAACATATGTAGCATATGTGAGCATAAGATTTTTTTTCTAAAATTATAGATAGTAATAATAGATTATAGATAATAATAGATTGTTCCAGACGTTTCTCCAGAAATTCTTTAAAAATGACTGAACAATCCAGTTCATTCATGTATTATTTCCAAATCTAGATTAAGCTATATCCTCAAACTGTTTGAATTATTACATATGATTAATTTAAAACTTTAAGAAATTCTTTTACATTTGATAATACACAAATGCATAAATGTAATATAAAATCCAAACAAATAGTTTTGCAAAGTAATATGTCATAAACGTCCCTCACCTCTCACAGTACCACAACAACAAACCCAGCATTGACAGCAGAATGACTGACAGAATAGCATACAACCAGCCCGGTCTGCTGCTGTTCCCTACATAACAGATTAGCATGATTGGAAAAACTAAGACAACGAATGAGAACAAATGTATCCTCATGACTTTGGTTTCCAAACAGTACCTGTGCCACTCCACTCCACTGGGACACTCCAGTCACTCCAAAAATCAGAGGAACCACAGGAATCAGCAACTGAGCTCCGGACTTGAAAAACATAGAGTTTGTTCTGAGAGACTGGAGACAGACTGTATGACGTTTCTGTCACATTCAAAGCCTTGGGGGAAAAAAAGAGAGACGCAGTTAGTTGTGTAAATGCTAGAGGGGCATAAAATGGGCATGATTTTATCCATCGTCCCACCTGGCTTGGGTCTTTCTGGTTGCGCACCATATAGACGATGCAGTTTTTACTGAGAGGAGCAGTGCTGTTCCAGTGTAGTGAAAGTGTGTCGCTGTGCTCATTCCACATCACTGAGAGATTATATGGTGGGTTTAGCTGCACTAAACAAAATATAACGCACAAATGAGCCTGATTTATGTCTGATAATTAACAACAGAATACATTTAGTGTGGCCTCACAGTGGCGCAGTGGGTAGCACGTTCGCCTCACAGCAAGAACGTCGCTGATCGCTGGTTCGAGCCTCGGCTGGGTCAGTTGGCGTTTCTGTGTGGAGTTTGCATGTTCTCCCTGTGTTGGCGTGGGTTTCCTCCGGGTGCTCCGGTTTCCCCCACAAGTCCAAAGACATGCGGTACAGGTGAGTTGGGTAAGCTAAATTGTCCGTAGTGTATGAGTGTGAATGGGTGTGTATGGATGTTTCCCAGAGATGGGTTGCGGCTGGAAGGGCATCCGCTGCGTAAAACATATGCTGGATAAGTTGGCGGTTCATTCCGCTGTGGCGACCCCAGATTAATAAAGGGACTAAGCCGAAATGAAAATGAATGAATGAATGAATACATTTAGTGTGCAGTAGTTCCAGTGGGTTTTGATCACAGTTCGATAATTAATGATAATACCAATAATTATTTAAGTAAAATGATTACCACTATTACTACTATTATTATTATTACTACTACTTATAACAATAATAATAATAATAATAATAATACTAATAATAATAATAATAAACTACTGTTTAAAATGTTGAGGTAAGACTTTTTATAGTCTTTAAAAAAGTCTCTCTTGTTCACCAAGGACGCTTTTTTTTGCAATAGCATGCAATAAGTAATAATGCAAAATAAACTTTTTTTTGGAATATATTTTAAAATAATATGCTGATATGCTGCTCAAAAACATTTAATATTATCCATGTTTAAAAAGGTTGATGCTGTTAAATATGTTTGTTGAATCTTAATCTTGGATCATAATCATATGAAGACTTTCTTTTTCACTTCAAAAGAAACTGTAAATAATTATTTTGAATACAAATCTGAGATATTTTTGTTTCTCCATTTAAAATCTTTTCACACAACATTATGAATTGAGCATAGACGATTGAATTTTCAGTTTGGTGTGCACTATTTTCTTTCGTGCATCCGTGGAGAACAGAAGTATCAATTTATTTAGAGACAATTTTACTGATCCCAAACGTCTGAAAAATCATGTAGAGTAACAAAAATATTTTGGCACTTTATTAAAACACTGTAAATCAGTTTGTTTTCTTACCATTTCTACTAAGGGAAGCAAAAGTTTTTGAAATAGTGTGGTTTCCTTCAGTGGATATAGCTACATTAAACTTGTTAAACTTAAGTTTATGGTCTTTGAGAGGAATCCTGCAGCCAGTGTGATTTTGCTCCAATATGTATTCCGGGCAGTCTCTATATGAGCCATCATTCGCAAACCTGACATAAACAGAGAACAGATATAAACCACTCATTTATAACATCACTCATTTGAGCTAGAACACAACTGGTCCTCTGAGTGAGCTTGATTTCG
Organism: Danio choprae; assembly: GCA_903798125.1. Lineage (NCBI taxonomy): Eukaryota > Metazoa > Chordata > Actinopteri > Cypriniformes > Danionidae > Danio > Danio choprae. The sequence goes on from CAIGQW010055024.1 coordinate 8,241,629, forward strand.
TAATATGATATTTTTATTTCAGCAAACTGAGTTTTTGCCGCTTTGCAACTGTGGCTTGTTTTATTTGGGATCAAACTAGTTAAAGGGAGCCATGAGTAGTAATTATGATTTGCATGCATATTTTTGAACCTTAAATTGATGAAACCACTGACCTCAATGATATGGACATCAAAGTACAACAGGGTTAAGCTATAAAACTTTACTATTCTACAGAAGACCTAAATCTTGGATGGCCTGAGGGTATTAACAACGAACTGATGACAATTGTACTTGATTTCTAATAAATAAACTTAGTTAAGGAACTGACTATGGACACTATGGTCTTGCTACAGCTGCTTTATAGCAGAATTGACCTCATTAAGTCTGTATCACTAATACTTTCCTTTGAAATATAGTACAGCTGATTTGAAAATACCTCTATTGTAAAAAGGCAGAATATTTCAACTCAAAAGGATATCCATCATAATTAATAGAGACAAACGCATTAATGAATGTGCCAGAAATGGTTGATGGGTGGACTTACATACTGCTGAAGGTATAGTTCATTGAGGACGCGTTCCGTTGCCAGATGCACTCCACATAGTCAAGGTTGATGATTTTACACTGCACACCTACACAGGCCAACATGCCAGGTTAATCATCTCACAATTGACTATTTAAATGCGTCTACATGTTATTAATTCTGAACAGTTTCCTGTAACTCGCATAGAGCGCTAATCAGTATCAGGATCGCAAACCTCAAGTGAATCATCATAGTCAACCATCACACATGAACAAATGTCATTCAATAGAAGAAAAACCCTGGAAATCCCCAATAAAACAATCTAAACCCATCTTTTAAGCTTTTTGTCTTTTAGAAGACAAAAACTAAATTCCAGCAAACAACTGGAATTGATAAACAGCATTTTTTATGAAAACTGCAATCCAATCTTGTGGTGAATCATAAAATGTTTGCATATTATTATAATAACCCCATTAACCACAGAAACACTGTTCAGAACGATGGTGTGTATAATTATATACTTACTCAGAGCAGCTGCAGAACTGCATCGTTGAAAGCACAGAATTGAAAACAGAAGCCTAAAATACGGTCTGGATGTGTGAATGTAAGTCATGCTCTCTTCTGAGCGTCTGAGTGACAAATGACTGGGGTCTGAAACTACACAGGATGTTCATCACAACGGGTTTCCTTGACAACTTCCGGCTCTATATAAATATAGTGTATATATACAACTTGACCTTTTCATTGTCAATTAATAGCACTTAACATTGGTGAGGAAAAAACAGACTCAATAAATTGTAGAAAATATTTAACTAGCACTGTCATCTGAAATTGTACATTAGCAATAATACAAATATTAAAAAATAATATTTTATTATGCACTTTTCATATTTTAACACAAATAACGTGTCAAAAACACGACAGCATTGCATAACAATTAGAACATCATAATCATTTCTGAAGAATTTTCTTACACCCATTATACTGCATATATTTGCTTCTCAAACATCAGAGTTTGAAGGCCCAGCACAAATAGTCCTATTAAAAAAGTTCACCCACAGTTCAAAATCTGACAGGCTTCAAACAAGTCCAACGACTTTATCTAAAAACTTGGCAAAGTTCTGCGGTTCACCAGGCGCAAAGGGTCTCAAAGTTGTCAGATCCATTTCCCTCAAAGTCTGAGGCAGGGTACTGTGATGAGGGGTTGAAAACACATGGACAGTTGCAGTCAGCACATCAAATGTGACCATAATTACAGATTAAAAAGGCTAAGAAAGGGAATGAAGATTTCTCATCAGGCCTATGAAACAAACCTGCACGTGCAGTAGATGAGATGTGAGTCTGCCTGCAGTTGCCTTGCGAGCTCCAGCTGATGATTGTCCATTAATTTATCATTGACCACTACGAGGAGAGGTTTATTAGCACTGAGTGCTTCCAAACAGCTTCCTGCTCCTGACGGGAAAGAACAGATATTAAAGATATTATTATTCTGTCATCATTCACTCACCCTTAACTTGTTCGAGATTCTTTCTTAGGTTGAACACAAAAGATGATATTTTGGAAACCGATAACATCCATAATATTCATTTTTCCTACTATGGAAGTCAATGGTTACCGGTTTCTAACATTCTTCAAAATATCTTCTTTCAGATGTAAGAAACACACGGGTCTAAAACCACTTGAGGGCCAGCAAATAATACATTTAATTAATAATTATAATTAACAAATAATAATTTTAATTTTGGGGTGAACTATCAATTTAAGAGCTAAGAATGATTATTAATACAGATTCAGCCTTTAGGTATTTATATCTTGATTGTATTTTAGTCTTGTATAGGGAAATCTGCCAGCAGCTTTTTTAATTTGGTAGCTTTCATTGGCTAAGGACTGCCCAGATGTCTGACTGACATCTTAAGCAACCAATCAGTTTAATATGTTTGTGAACACAAATATCATCAACTCATCTAACTTTATTTAGCAATGTAGACATGGTCAAGATCATCTACTGAAGTTTAAATCAAACATATTAGGAAGGCAAGTGATTTAACTGACTTTGAATATGACATTAGCCTCTTTCACACATACAGACCAAATGTCTGTATGTGTGAACAGGCACTTTTTGAAGATACCGGTAAAGTCGTTCCGGTAATTTTCCGGTATCGCTGTGTGAATGGGGCTATAGTTGCTGGTGCCAGACAGAATATTTCAGAAACAGTGGATCTACTGGGACTTTCATGCACAACTTATGGATGTGCAAGCTAACATCTTATTGACAGAAAAGAGAAAATGTGAGCAGCTCTTCTGTGACCTCTTTTTGAGAAAGGCAAATAAGGCTTAAATAACCAGAGGACACCCCTGCAATTGTGCAAAGCTGGACTAGAAAGATATTTGCATCATGGATCTGCAGCCAACATATCGTCTCACTATCGTGTCAGTATGGTCACAATAAAGGAAATGCAAATCATGTCAAAGGAAATTTGAATCTGTGCCACCGAGAATTAAGGCGGAAATGAGGGCAAAAGTGGGTACATCATAGTACTAGCAAGTTGTAGCCTATCTAACGACATGGCCAATGATATAAGTGAAACTGGACCAAAAAAACAGTAATAAGTGTCAATTATCTAAAATTGAGATTTATACATCCCATGAAAGCTAAATAAATATGATTTACATTGATGTATGGTTTGTTAGAATAGTGTAATATTTGGGTAAGATACATCTAAGTGAAAATTTGGAGTCTGAGGGTTCAGAAAAATCTAAATACAGAGAAAATCTCCTTTAAAATGGTCTAAATGATGTGCGTAGCAATGCACATTACTAATCAAAACCAAAGTTTTGATATATTTACAGTTCAAATGTATCTTCTGCATCTTTCAAATTTACAAATATATGTTAAGGGAGCATGATCTTTACTTAATATTATAATGATTTTTGGCACCAACTTATTATTTTTTTCAATCTAGTTTTCTAACTACTGCCAAAAACATACCAGTGCAACTTAAGGTTTTGTGCTACAAGGTCACATATGTGTTTATTTATTTGCTTTTAAATCTTAAACATATAAATAATGTTTTTGGACTATTTACACTACATGCAAGCATTTTCCTGTACAATATCATATACTTCATATGTGATTTTAAATCATTCAAATATACATTTCGCAGAAGAAACATTAGATTTTCAATATTCACCTTCGATAATAATAAATAAATGATCTACTGATCTGTTGGCGTTTTATTAATTTTCCTGTTCCTTTTTTAAGCGTTGTCTTCGGGGCAAGTAAAGGTTTAACCCACCGGCATGACTGATGATCAGGTCTGAGTGTCTCATGTCCTCGGCGATGGAGTCTTTGAACCTAAACACTTGAAGTTTCAGTCCTGGACAGCTTTCTGGATCAGGAACAACTGAACCTCTGCCAACCTGAAGATTCATGTCTGTAAACCCGCGCTGAATTAATGCCTGATCCAGAAACATGAAACCACTCGTTAAAGCGAGTCAGGATATACCCATATTTAATTTAACACAGCACGGCTTATTGCTTATACAACTAAATCCGATACGTATTTGTGTCAGTCTGTTTAGGTTACTATGGCAGTTCACACTATGGATAATATTATTAACGTTACCGTAACGGATTCATCGGAAGTCACGGTGACTATCATGTCATCAAAACTTGTTGTCCCTACGGTCACAAAAATGGTTTTCATTTCTACTGATTCTGGGTGACAGACTTTGCTAAATGTAATAGTCGTGAAAAGTGAAATTGTGAAGAAAACATAAACATGAAGAATCTCTTAACAGTTCACTTTTCAAAATAAAAGTCCAACCGGAACTGCTAGTCGTCTGCGTGGTTTTTACAGAATATGGAGGCATCTCAATGCATTTAAAGCCATATGCTAGTCTTGTCAAAGATTATATACAAGTGACTAAAATTAACTCTTCTATGCATGCAGAAATTTAAGAACAATAATTAATTAAATGTAAACTTCACATCTCTCACTGCACTTTTTAAAAACATTAAAATCATATCCTGTTTAGAAAATACTGCAATTACATTAAATATTCACTGCTTTCTCACTGGCATACAGTTTTATATAAACGTGTCTAAAAAAAGAAGCATATAAATATTAGAAAGCACAATAGGAACTTAAGCAATGAACTACAACATAATTAGCAAGAATACTTTGTTAAACCAATTTATCATCCTTAAAAAAGGAGCCACAAGATGACAAAACAAAATTCTCAAATTGTTATTGAAATGTATTAATATATTATAATAATATGCAACTTTGATGTACTGTAAACTGAAATAAATTTACATTTTACACACTTTTTTTACATCTTTTTTTTGTTCTCATAAAAACCCCAACTCTGAATATTTCTGAAAACACTCATTGTGTGGATAATGTTGGGTAAACGAGAATGTTTTCAATTCATTCATTCAAATATTTTCTTTTCGGCTTAGTCCCTTTATTAATCTGGGGTCGCTACAGCGGAATGAACCGCCAGAATTAGCACAAAGATGTGCTGACCAATGCTAAAAAACTAAAAGTTTTAGAACTGTTTTAAGTTTTAGTATTTTATAAACAAGAACTGAATCTGCTAACACTTTTTCTTCTGCCAGTTTTGCACACCTGAATTCAGACCTCTAGATATCGTTATTTAACATATTCTCTAAATCTGTGGCAGCCTGCATAGTGAACTCTGGTTGGGTCATCAAAGGACATTTACAAACCACTCCTGAAGTCAGACACATGATACTGTGACAGGCCTTTGACTTGAAAGTGGCTTCTGTCAAATCACCATCACAGAAACCCGATCAAGTCCTGCAGATGGTCATCATTCCAGCAGGCTTTCCCACCTTCACACAGAATGTTGTAGCTGTTTCGGTAGATATTACACTCTTTGGTAATCTTAGCAGTCAGCTAAAGGATTAATGCTATAGGTTTATTGTGTTATTGTCTTTTTTGTATCCAATTATTTAATCTAAATATTCATTTTTTTTAAGCAATGTCAAATATGTATGACAATTTATTGCATTAGGCCTAAAAAATGTTGCAGTTGGAAAAGACCCACTGAAACCCACACGCAAACAGTCTTCTTCCTCAGGCTCATCACGAGATCCTCACATTTCATTTCTGCCACAATAAGACAGATTGTTGGGGTCTGATAATGGCTGATTTCCAGGCAACTTAAAGGTCATAGTCAAAAGCCTATTGTGAGGTATTGCATGCATCAATTTCAAGTTCTTAGTTGTTTCGGTTTAAATGTCTCAAAAATGTCATCGATTACCAGCTTTGGCATTTATACATTACATGTGCTTAAGAGTATTAAGAGTGAAGAGTTATTATTATAGACTATTAGCATTATGGGTTTCTACTGAAGCTGCAGTGTAAATGTGTGTTAAAAAGATAATATATCGTGCTGGGCACAAACTGTTCTCAAAAAACATTACAAGATAACAAAAAAAGACTGACAGCATGGGTTTCAGACTGTAATCATTTAAGGCATCATCAATGCTGTACTTCAGAAACAATGCATACTGTAGTCACAAAAAGCCAAACCAGCCAACAGAATATAAAAATGCAATATTTACCTATCTTGGTAATTAAAGACTTTAATAAATAGAGTATTAGGAGAGAAAGCATACATACCAGTAGTTAAAAAAAAATCAAAAAGGGGAGGAAAAAAAAAGAAAAGAAAAGAAAGAAATGTTAGATATTGAGGTCTCAAACCTGCATAATGGCTGTTACAGCTTAATAATTAGATATCAAACTTAATATGTTAAAAGAAATAACAGGGACCATTTTCGCAACGGAGCATCTCCAGGGGTATTATAGCCCTGAGCTGACCTGCTCGTCATAACCCTTTCCCTATTTAAGAAAAATAGCTATTAATAGCCCTGTCACAGATATCCCCATTCCCAAAAGTTTTCTGTGCTCCAATTCGCAGACTTGACTTGTTTCCAGGTAACCAAAACATAACTTGAAGATATAGTATATGTGCTCTACAATCCAGACCCCTGGTGGATTTGAGTTTTGAAGACCCTGCGATGATTGATTTTTCCAAGCATCAAAGCCGAGCCTCGGCCAGATGTCTTTAGTGTCAGAGTTGAAGGGGCTCAGCGGCACAGGTGTGGCTCAGAGGGTCAAACGGTCAGAAACTGGGTCAAGAGAGTGTCCATCTGGATCTTGTGTCTAAGAAACACAGAAAGGAGCATATTGTGGATACTAGGCATTTGCTATATAGAGATGACGTTGGCTTTTCAAGTAAGATCGTTTTCAGTTGGCACAACATCTGAAAGACTCTGGAAAGAAAATTGTTTACATAAAGACACCAGCGAAACGCACATCTGGGTCGTCCTAAAATTCCCCGGAAAGCCATTTCCTGTTTTGCGACATCACTTACCATGCAGGATGTTCGGTTTTCCTTTTACTTTACAAGGATTGTCCCTGTTCTCATGCATTTGACTGCTTCTTCAGAAAGAGCAGGCTCTTCACGCTTCATCTTGCCGATATTGAGATTAAGCCGTTTTATTCTTCACACACACACACACACACACACACACACACACACACACACACACACACACACACACACACACACACACACACACACACACACACACACACACACACACACACACACACACACACAGACACACACACACACACACACACACACACACAGACACACACACACACACACACAGACACACACACACACACACACACACACACACACACACACACACACACACACACACACACAGACAGACAGACAGACAGACAGACAGACACAGACAGACACAGACCGACACAGACCGACACAGACCGACACAGACCGACACAGACCGACACAGACCATTCTTGGTGACTTCCAGTACCAAATCTGAGTCAGCCTAAAACTGTTGCCCTCATAATTTAAATAAATGAATAAATAAATGAATAAATAAATAAATGTGCGTATGTATAAAAAATAAGATTTTTTTAAACATTTTTTTTTTAAATAATTTTTTAAACAAACTATGGAAAGAATTAAAAGAAAATTACTGTTTCTCCGGATGAACTGAACTGGACTTACTACAAAAAAAAAAAAAAACAGTTTATATTTCTTTCATTCAAGATCATAACATTTCTTCCAAATTGCAAACAAAAATAATAATGTAGTTTCCAATGATCAAATAAATATAGTCATTACGAATACTTTTTTAAAATTATTTTTTAGAAAATGACAATCGGTCAGAGTAACAAATGCTTTCTTTTGTTGTGATTGAAATCTGTCCAAAAATTTAAATAAATAAATAAATAATAATAATAATAATGATGGTATTCAACATTTGAAGTGGATCAAAACCCTTCAAAGTTGTCCTAAAACCTATGAAAACACCCATTCTTATCTTAGGACTTAAATGAAATGTGAATGGACTAAAATTCCTACTTTACTTATGCTTTTGAACATACCTGGAGTGAAAGTAAGGCTGGGACGCTCACTGCACGACGCAGGCGGTGCAGCACTGCTCTTGCTTCTCGGGCAAAGTGGTGTAGTTCATCTGCCTTACAATCTCAGCAAACAGCTCGTCCACCATGCTCTTGCTCTTGGCCGAGGTCTCTATGAAGGGGCAGCCCCACTCCTGTGCAAGAGCCCGACCATCAGATCCAGCAACCTCCCGCTCAGACTCTAGGTCCACCTTATTCCCCACCAAGATCAGAGGCACCTTCTCAAAACGCTTCACGCGAACAATCTGGTCCCGCATTGGTCTGATGTCCTGCAGAGCACAGAGATAAGAGTGTGTTCATGGTTCATCAAAAATAAATTACATTTTTATCTAAAGATAACTAAATATCTAAATCAAAAGTCAATTTACAGCCATTTTAACACCCATAGGCCTGGTTTCACAGACAGGGCTTAGACTAAGCCAGGATTAGGCCATAGATCAGTAAGGACATTCAAGATTTGTTTTTATAAATCAGCCTTTAGAAAAAAACAAAAACTTACTGGATAAAACATTATCCTGAGATAAAACAAAGGCACTAAAATAGTTTAAGATCAGTCAGTGCAAGTTTCTTTTAGTTGAAACAGCTCAGACTAGTATTTTAGTCTGGGTTTAGGCTTAAGCCTTTTCTGTGAAACCGGATGTTAGAGTTGCAATAAAATTAATGTCAATTAAAGTAGCGACAGATCTTCTGCAATTTGCTGTGTGTGTGTGTGTGTATATATATATATATATATATATATATATATATATATACACACACACACATGTGTTAAGTATTAAAAAAAAGATATATGAGGGCAGGGACTAGTGATGTGTTGAAAAGTTATTAAGTTGGCCCCTGTCTGAGATCAGCAGCTCTGTTTATTTTGATATATTACAGAATTATAGGATGATTTTTGTCTGTCCTCTTGTTAGTCACGCACATTTCTTGTACTGACTTGCTGCTTCGATTGATGTGTGCCTGCCATCATTCACGTGATGATTCTCACTTGCTATTGGTTGCATGAACATACACATAAACAGATTCAAAATGTTATACAAGTGCATAATGCGACAGGTTTCAAGGTTAATGGGTACAATTGGAATTGTTGGGTGCTTAATTTTAGGCTTTATTAGTTATATAGCATACCATTTTGAATGTGATTATTTTTTAATATATACATTTAGTTTTAGATAGATGTATAAGTATGTATTAGCGTTGGATATTTTTACATACATTAAGGCTATTATAATAAAAAATAATGTACAATGGAGGTAATATGGTGCTAGAAATGGCAAAACAAAATTTGATTACATCTAAATGATTGACTACTCTCAGTTAACAAACCTGGAATTTTTATATTTTAAAGTCAATTTTATTTTTATGCTTCAGTATAGTTATATTTGTGCACAGCTGCATGAACCGAAATTCCCAATACTAGCAGGGACTTGCTTAACCTCAGTGTGTCACTTGCTGAGCAGATTTCGCAATGAACTAATAAAATGAAGAAATATGAATTCAATCTTGCAGAAGTGTTTTAAACAGACTGTGAATTCTTATGTGACATATAAGAATATTTTTGCTTTTGAAAAGTTTTGCATATATATGGTAACACTGTCAAAACTATCCGTTTACACCAGAGGTGTCAGACTTTTACAATTTAAATTTAACTTGTCAGCCACAGCCATGCAGAGTTTAGCTCCAACCCTGCTTCAACACACTTACCTGTAGTTTTCAAACAAGACTAAAAGACTTTTTGAAAGTTAGATCAGGTGTGCTTAAATAGGGGTAAAGCTAAATTGTGCAGAGCTGCGGGTCTCTAGGAACTCCATAGTTTACACAGATCTGTGTAAATGACAAAACACTGTATTGTTTATGCCAGACCAGTAGATGGCAAAGTCACTTGCAAAGAACACAAACTACGTCTGTGCACATTCAGTCCTGTAGTCTATCATTGTTGTTTTGGTTGTTGTTGAATGTGTATGATGTCCTTTTCCCCCACAAAATTGCAGTTTTGCAGTTTACATGGACTCAATTACGGCCATTTAAAAAAAACAACTGTACTTTAAAACGTATAGGTTCAAACTAGCATTTTCAGACACAAAACACAGGCCAAAATGGTGAAAAAGTTAAAATTTTCTAGTTGAAAATGCCTAGAGCAGTTTGTAATTTTCACTGGAAAACTGAGGTAAAATTGAAGTTGATTTGTTGACAAGTTGGATTTTCATTTCATGCTGACTTTATTGGTTGTACGGAACTTTTGAAATTGAGCATTTCTTGCTTCAAACTGTCTGGTTAACAGTCGAAAAATTATTTTTATCAGGATCCCATCCAATGTTTTGCTTTGCTCTTTTTCCCCCTCAAATAAATTATGTATGCCCCTCATGTGAACAACGTACCTGCTTTGTAAGATAGATAAGTTGAATAATTAATGAGAAAACACACAGAACTATAGAGTGGTGTGTGAGATCAGCAAGGTTGAGAACAGTGTATCTGTAACCTGTTTCAACCTGTTGCATTTAAGCCATAAACTACTTTGAAATGAACAATTTATGATTTGATGTCAGCTACATGAAGTGTTTGGTGAACTCGTGAATCACAGAAGTTCTCTTGCTAGAGTTATCATCTGGCCTCAACTGTACGGCAGTAAAATGTATAATAATGGCCTAATCTAAACCTCAAGTGTCCATTAGCTGTAACGTTACTAACACAATAGTACTCACCTGAAATGACTGCTGATTGACAAGGCTGTAGACTAAAATGAAGCCTTGCCCATTTTTAATGTACAGATCTCGCATGGACGCAAACTGCTCGGTCCCGGCGGTGTCCAGGATCTCCAGCACGGAGGGGGACGAATCCACCTCGATCTCCTTCCTATAAAAGTCCTCGATGGTAGGGTCGTATTTCTCGATAAATGTCCCGGTCACAAACTGGACCGTGAGTGCGGACTTGCCCACGCCGCCGCTGCCCAGCACAACCACCTTATACTCCTTCATTTGGTCTGATCCACGCTTAAGCTACAGCTAACTTTATCTGCTCAACACCGGCCATAAAAACATAAAAATACCACAGCACGTCTTATCAAGGCCTTTAATGATCAAAACACCACCAGAGGAGCACTTTTCTCGGGTTCGAGGAAATCAAAGCCAGAGATTCAACAGAGGATACTGCTTTTTCTGGGTGAATATCTAGCTAAATCCACAACGCCCCTCCATCTGCACTCTATCTCCATCGGGATCCGTTCGTCCGAGAGTTTGTTAGCCACACAGGCGGTATAAAACACAAGTATTGTGTGTAGTCGTGTCCATGTTTGGCGTCCGTGTGAATGGAGCGCTACATGCCTAGCTTTAGCTGGCTAGTGCTTCTGAAAGAGAGCGAGGCTGAACTCGCACACAAACGGCCCTTTCCTGCTGTAATATGCGACGGATGTAGGTTAGTCACCGAGTTGTTCTTCTCTGAGATTACCAACTCATACAGTCTGTCTCGGAATCCTGCATCGCCTTCCTTTCTGGTGTGTCTTTCCCCCGGCCCGCCTCTGCATATCGGCCCCAGACAGAAGCAGAAGCAGCGGCTCCGCAGCGGAGCTCCTCTCGCACACTGGTGTCAACGGCTCCTCCGAGTCGAATCTTTTCTAAGAATCGGTTGAATCGGTGGTTCTCGAGTCATTTTTCAACCGTCTGTTTCGGACATGTTCAAATCGAAAACTAAAAGCTTTTAAAACAAGCAAAATAAATAAATGAATGAATACAAAACAAAAAAATAGGTTACGACTTCATAACAATTTTGTCAAGATGTATATTCAAGTAAATAGATTATTTTAATACAGGCAAATCTTTAAAGCAACAGGTTAAAGCTAGCAATTAAAACACCACCTGAAAATTCTGTTTCTCTGGATTTACGATTTATAGTTACCTCTGAGAAAACGCAATTTTTGTTTTATTCTGTAGTGTTTATTCTGGTGACACTTTCCCAATTTAAAAGAAAAATGTTGTCATTTTTGCACACAGACGTGTTTATACTGATTTCTAAACACCGTACTGTAATCTTTCTAAAAAACTTGTATTTGAAATTTGGAAAAGTTGCTATCAGACCTTCACATATTAAAACAAATGGGTCTTTTAACTCAATCCCATAGATAAATCCAGAAAAAAATTTCATTTTCAAGTGGTGTTTTTTTCATAGCTGTTTTCTTATAAATAACTTAGATTTTTACGCTTAATAATGACTGAAACAAAACTGAAATAACACACAAATACCCTCACTGGAAAAAAAAAGTTTTCAGAACATGCTCGGCACGTCAACCAGACACAACGTTGTGACGCAATTACGTTATGACGCAAGGGATTGCAAAACCGATTCTTTAAAACGAGCTGTTCAAAAGAACCGATTCGCGGAAATGAGGCGGACCCGCTGAGGACGCGCCTCATACTCTCCAATAAACATCCGCCAGAAATCACAGCTCTATCACAAAAATGCAAAAGAAAAAAAAGAAATAACTATGAGCAACACTGAAAGAATTTGTAGTGTTTTTGTAAATGCAGATGTACATCCAGTTATTAGAATCATTAGTTACGAAATAGGCCGAACTTCTTTCACAGTATCTTTGAAAGTTGATTCAGACTGGGCGTGATTAGGGGGAAAAAAACTTTTGAAATTATAGGCGTAGGTCACCACCCATAACTGAAACCTTTTTTTCTGTATTACTCAATAAATAATGAATATTATTTGTAACAAAAAAATAGTATTTTGTGTATTTCTTGTTTTCAATTGTATTCTCATTTTAAACCATTTTAAACAGTCAATGCATCAGATACAGAGACCAATGACAGACACATAATTCAAGTTTTTGTTATGCACAAACCAATCAATGAGCAAATCAAGTTCTTTGATAGTGGCTAATGTGTTTAAAATATTGAGGGGTCAAAAGCAGGCAATTTAAAGGAATACTTTACCCAAGAATGAAAAAATGCTGTTAATTTAACATTAAATTAATAAATTGAAATTGTGGTCTTTGATGATTCTTAATTTGCAAGTCAAAAAAAGCTAAACTAAATTAATATTTAAGACTGCAGATAGATAGACTGCAGTCTTGTGACTGGAAATGACTGGTCTGTGCATGAAACTGAACAGTATTTTCAACAATATTGCATTTAATTCACAGCCTTTGCCTTCGGCTAAAAGCCTCATGAGTTGTACTGAAAAAGACAATCACATCTTGAAGACCTGAGCTGATTAAGAGCACATTTTAAATTGTAAGCGAATAATCCCTTTAAAACACCTGTATTGATGAAGTGTCATGCACTCACCTTGGGTGTCCTTGTGAGCAGAGTCAAAAGTCAAAACTAATGGTCTTATCTTACCGTACAGTGTTTTGAATAGTTTTGTACAGGTAAGCGAATTAACTTAAGACACGCTAATTCTTAAATCCAATTATTTGTTTTGTTGTCGTCCCTGTAGAGAAAGAAAACAGCCCAACAATGCCTTTTAAGTGCTTTATTAAAATGTCAACCAAAAAGAACAGAAGTCTAAAGTATGTATATATTCAATACATTTATATATCGCAAAGGGATTGACAAGAAGCACAGTTCTTGAAGCACGTACAAGCACGATAAGCTAAATAGAAAGAGAAGCATTTCATATAAAGAGTCAAAGCATTCAGTTTTATCTTGTCCTACAGTGGGAGAGAGAGGAATCTATTACATATGGCTTTGAAACAATGTAGACATTCTTTGAACGGTTTCACACACACAATAGCATTTACACAGGCATCAGCGCTGGCCACCGAACGTCAGCCGATGCCTTTAAAGGGACGTAACCTCCGCATCAACGAGCGATTTTGTTTGAAACTATACAGCTTTGTACAACATTAATGTGATGCTCCGGTCTCAGTGATATTTCTACATTAACACGACCCATTGACGTTAGTGTTCCAGTCACAGGTACTGTATATGACGACAGCGGGACTGAATGCAGGGCACAGCTAGGTGGAACTAGGCTAACCTCAATGGCTTTCTTTACAAGACCAGTCCTTTCACATCACACCCAATGTTTAGGCACAGGATAATGGACAGCAGAAGAGTGTTGATTTTCTCTGTCAAGCACAGTGGTTAAAGGAGCGTCCCGTGTCTTTGGGACCCTTAGTCTATGCTAAGTCCTAAGTGCTACCTCAGCTTTACAGTCAAAAGGCTGAGGACCATATTGGATTGGTCCAAAGGTGCGTCTATATGCAAGAACCTACAACAGACTCAGTCTCTCCCTCACTATTAGGGCAAGTGCCATGGCAACAAAATTATTGGCTTCCAAAGCAACTGTAGAGCACAGAATGTACAAGTTTTCTTCAACAGAGGGTTGTTTTTTTCTGGTGATTTCACCTGGGATTTTGAAGCAATTTGGATTGAAGATATCCTGTGAGATTTTTCAGTGTTATTCGTTGTTCTTGGTGAATGCACAAGAATGGAAAACGTCCGTCAACAACCAAACCAAACCAAACAGAAAAGTGAAATTGGACATTTTGAATAACCTGCTTCCCAGCTGTCGTCTGATCCTGAGGTGAACTGCCCTCCTGGTCTTCCTGTAGGGGAGTGAAGCCGTGTTTTTCACCGTACCCATGGGATTACACAGAAAACAAAACCGTGAGCCTGAAACTCACACGATGTCGAGGTAAAAGAGAAACAAGTTGGCAGTTCTTTGGTTTCTGGACACAATTGCACCTCAGGATCAGATGTGAGCGGGTACAGTGCTCAGGTCCACGTGCTTTTGTAAGCTATGCAAAACTGCAAAGTCTGATTTGACATCATTATCTCCGCAAAATGCAATATCATGCCATACGATGAGAGCAAACAGAACACACGACATTTTCCTTGACACCCTGGCAAAACAGCATCTACCTCTTTGACGACCCTTTAAAAGAATAACTGTTTACCTGTATTCCGAACAATACAGACATTTGATTTGATTCTGCTCTTCTACATATATATTCATCTATGTATATTCAAAATAAATTCTGAATATTTTGACTCAGTTATGTACATAAGTGCAAACAAGGTGAATAACACACATTCGTACACCAATGGGGTGACGAGAGTCACCAAGTCCCAGCACAGCTGGGGTGCAGTCTGGGTGGGCTAGAGGGGGACACAGACTTAAATCAGGGGCTCGCTATGGCTGATAACCGCCTTGTTTCTGACATCACAGGGCTGCGCTATTTATAAAAACCTGTTTTTTTTTTGGAACGCACCATTGTGAATGCTTCGCCAGCCCTTTTTGAACCAAATATGAGACTAGAATGACTCTTTCCCCCAAATTGATCCATCAGATTGGTTCAAAAGCTCAGATGCTGTTCACGTAAATATCTGGTTCTTATCTAAAAGTGATCAGCAACCCCAATAGAAAAATAATAATTATTAAAACTGAAATAACGTATGATATCTCCAAAGGGCCTTTGGACATAAAGTATCTCACAAGTCTTTATATATATATATATATATATATCTTTTTTTTTGTTGTTGTTTTACAAAATAGTCAATCATCTCTTTTTCCAAGACAACTTAGGAACACATTCCCTTTCTGAATAAGTTAACGTTGTACATTATTTCACTTGAAGTGTGAAAAAATTCACAATTAAGATATACAAAGGTAGCCATGTTGTAGTTTTGTTGCCATAGCAACAAGAACTTACTATCATAGGTAACAATGAATCTATCATTGTAATACATACAAATGTGTATATTGATATATAGATATATAGATTAAGTATTTTTTTTTAAATCTTAAACCACTAACTGCACAAACTATGATGTAGATTATTCAGATTATTTTAATTTCATGCAATGACAGACTTTACGATGAAAGGTAAGTAACCAAGTAACGCTAATGTTCAAATTCAAACTACCGTTGACAGCTGTGTCAAAACAGACTGTAACATGACTGAAGTCATGAGGATATAGTTAAAACAGGTACCGTTACAAAGGTCATTAAGGTGGGTTGATAAAAACTAGAATGATGATGACGATGATGCTTTTGTAATACATACACATAGATTATTCTAGCTAACTACTTAATGCAGGTATGCACACTTCTTAAAAAGTGAGTTCTTAAAATGCTAAAGCCCCCGACGAGGCACATCATTTTTTCTTATCAAGTATTTCGTTAATTCCAGCTGGATTTCAGTTGGAGAAGGCATAATTCTTTATAAGAGAGAGAGAGAGAGAGAGAGAGAGAGAGAGAGAGAGAGAGAGAGAGAGAGAAAGGAGCTTCTACAACCTTGGCTGGGCAATGGAACTTAATTACAAAACACAATCCAACACATCAATAAACATCCTAAAGAAATCCACACATCTTTGCCCCAGTATTTCTTAAAACACATGAACAGTATACAGAGATGTTTACAATACAGATATTTCAGTTATAACACAGTATAATATCATCTTGCTCTAATTTTGCGTACTTTCACACCACCATTGTATGATATTTCACTTGTGTTTGGGCTAGATAGTGTGTGCTGATCAGCAAAAAAAGTTGCAATGATTTATAATTTTTTTTAAAGTCTGGTTATCACATAAGAAAATCTTTATGGCTCTCTCTTGGGGTTATGCTGTTGAAACAACGCATCTATCCCAAAGGAGACAACAGTTAAAAGTAGGGTCTTTGAGATAAGTGACGATAAACTCTTTTTTTTTTTTTTCATCTGTTTTTGTACATCAACAGTGGATGGCATTGGGAGGCTTTCACTTCCTTGATATGTTGAGAAAGGTTGTAGTTTCGTTCGAGAGAAATGGTGAGTCAGGCATCCAAAACCTCTCGTGACATTCTCTCTGTCTTAAATGTCACATTCATATATGCATGTAAAAGACCCATGAGGGGCGGTAATGTCTTGTAAAATGAAGCTTTGGCTGATGAGGGCCTTTTCTAAGTACCCAGTCTTAAAATAATCAATTTCTTTTTTTTTTTCCTTTAATCGCAACGTCTACATGAGAGCCGCCACCGCTTTCAGCTCACAGTCCAAACGAGAATAATGTCACACGGTCGTCTACGCCCTTGCATTTTAGAGTCTGCCGACTTTTTGAAAATAAGGACACAGTCAGTGATTTAAACCTGTTCACACTCTAAACACGAACACAACAAACATATATAATCAACATCTTAAATAGTCAGAACTCAATAAGCCGTCTCTCTCTCTTCCAGGTCAAAATGGGCAAAAAGAAACTCTGACACAAGCCTAATGGATTGCAGGCCTCTGTGTATCATCTGTCTAACACACTTTTTATGGACAAATTATCAATAATATATTACGTCTATAATCTAATAGAGCTTTTGGTTGGCGAGGACTGGAACTCTATTAGTGTCCGCTGATGCAGTAATAAAAACATCTGCTGAAAACCACCCTACTGTCAGCTTGCCCAACTGCAGGACTTGCCTAATGAATGGTAGCAATAACTGAGATGTTTCAAAACAAAGCTTGCTCGACTGGGTTTACATTAGTTGCTTGGGTGGGCTCATTTTGCGATATTGCAATTTAAATCCATCTGGCTCGTGACCTTGGCCTGATTGCGCAGTCTGAGATCTCCAGTGATTGGCACAGGGTGACCTGTCTGAGAGTCATTGGCACAAAAGCAGTGCACTTGACATGTCTGTGCAGGGGGGCACACATGGTGCTCAATGCAGCAAACGAATGGGAAAGATGCTGGATATTCAAGTCTGCGTCTTCCAGAAAGAGCTCCTTTAACATATGCATGTATCTGCTTTAAATGAGAGTGTAAACAGCTAAACATGCGGTTAAAATTGATTAAAGAATCCTTTTGGCATCTAATAGACTTTGATAAGGGATCTTATAGTACTACGGGATGCACCAAAGATGGCTGAACAAAAAGTGGAGACGAACAGACTGTCACACAGCAGGTGGGGCAGAGCATGGATTTTGGCAGAGACAGATATCAGAAGGGGTTTGTCTACAAGAGATAGACATGGTAATAGGGTGAATCTCATGAAAAGGATGTTGCGCTTCACACCAAAAATCGGAACAAGGAAAATTACATTTTGCGTAAAGAAAATGAAGCCTTATTGGAAATGTCACATTTTCACGTCTGCATGTTTTCATTTTTGAATTGATGCTCATCCTCAATGATTTCACTAGCACAAAATAGTAATGTATCATAGTAGTTACACGCACTGCTTGGCCAATAGAAAAGTCGTTGTTTGGATTTAAAGAAGCAAACACTTAAAAGTCTACTACAGGATTGCAGCCAGTGAGTGTGTGTGTGTGTGTGTGTGTCTGTGTGTGTGTGTGTGTGTGTGTGTGTTTAAATGAAACATGTAAATGCCATTTTACTCCAATGAATTCAGACTTTTTTTTCTCGTGACAATCTTGCAATTCTGAGAAAAACAAATATTTGCGAGTTAAAATGTCCCAGTTAACTTTAACCTTTTTTATTCAATGGCTGAAATGGGCTTCCATATAAAAGAGATTAATAAATATCAATAAAGATCCAACC
This sequence comes from Danio choprae, assembly GCA_903798125.1. Taxonomy (NCBI): domain Eukaryota; kingdom Metazoa; phylum Chordata; class Actinopteri; order Cypriniformes; family Danionidae; genus Danio; species Danio choprae. The sequence continues at coordinate 8,260,099 of CAIGQW010055024.1, forward strand.
ATAGACTTGTATGTTGTTGCGTGCTTAAATCATTTTTGGTCAGACAGTATATTTCTTTTTGTGATTATTAAAAATTTATATTATTTTTGTTAAAATCGGCATAAATTAAACAAGAACGTATAAATCACACTCAGTTAATTATTGCACATTACAGTTTTGAAAATCAGCATTTTGTTTGCATCATGGTAATGGCGATCTGAGTCAATGTGCTTAACTGTTATACAAATCTAAGCAAAATATAAGTTACTAGTTCTTTTGAGTTATGACTTGAGATTTAATTAGATTCACCCAATAACCATAGATATGTGCTAATAATCTAAAACGCAAGAAAACGTCAATGAATAGTGAAACATCCAGGACATCATACTATTATACGAAACAAAAAGATTATTAACAAAGTCCAGCTGGAATAAAAAAGTCCAGTTCAAATCTTTCTCAACGTGACATTTTATACGTCCAGAAGGCCTGCAATCAGACCTTACATTTAAGTGTGCGTCAACAAGAAGTACTCATATTTAGTCTGCTTAAGGCAGCTCTATTTTTAAAATGGAGGTATGAGTATGTGAACCTATCTTCTGTTTGACTGTCTCAACGTGGAGCTTTAAATACGAGGTGAGATACTCCAAGCATGAATATTAACACTTATCTCAGTAGACCAGGTTTAGCCTTTTGTACAGTGGTTAAATGAATAATACTCTTTCGTGAGACCAAGAAAGACCAGTCACTCACAACACACATCTCTAAATAGACGGAGGAACAACACAATGATCCTGAAAGGCTACACAGGTATACTTTCCTAGTCTATGATCAAATGTAAGTCAGAAGAATCGTGGGGCTTGGGGGGGAAAGACGTCCACACACTTGTAACTCAAAGGCACAAACAACAACATTCTGAAAACCTCTTAACGAAAAACCTAAACGGTATCATGAACAGATTATCTTACAAAAAGCATTAATCATTTTGTTTTCTACATTTCGAAATGTAAACATGAAATAAAACGTGCCACGTTCATTAATTAGAATTCAAAGTGAAAGTAAATCACCACCACCACAACTATGTAAAATATCATTAGCTCTCACACACATTCTATGAAGGAAAAAAACCCCAAAACATTCTGTCTGCTGATGATCTGCATCGGCTCCACCTTTTACCATACCTTGAATAAGCCGGCATCTAATGTTCACCTCCAGAGAATTCCTTCTTCTCTTTTAATTGGTTTGCATGTATTCGTATGGCTGTGAGTTACGAGAGTGCTCCGTCTCCTGATTCAGCATCTTCAACGTCTCCTTGCATCCAGATGGCATGCTTCCTTAAACAGTTGTAGGTCCGAGCTTAAGTATTGCCTGTTTGTTTCGAGATCAACAAACCTTTGTTGACGTCAAATGAAGTGGGCATCTCTGATATGAGGATGAATGTATTGCCCGTTAAGGACGTACTGATTAGGCACACGTTTGTTGCATTCATTTTTCTGTTATGTTTGGGAGCATGGTGCGTGAGCGATGAGCCTGATTAGGTTGTGGGATTGCGGGAGAGGCTTACTGGATTCAGTGTCATTGGTGCGGCCACCAGGAGTTTAGGAACGGGGCAGAAATGGGCCTCCATTGGGATGCACTGGAGGTCGATGGGGTCGGCGTTCAGTACCTCGGCGGCGTCTACTGGAAGACAGGTACAAACACAGCCCACAGATAAGGACATGAACCTTTTATGGCCAAACATGCAATATGCAAAGAGAACGAAGTCAGTTTTGATCTCATCTACCCCAACATCAGATCCGCGGTTCATTTCCGAAATGAGAAAAAGAATTACAAGAGAGTGAATAAATATTGCGACACACTGCATCGGTTATCTGCAATTCCGTGTGTGTAATTTTGCGAGACGTATTTCAGCATAAAAGCAAGCCTAGCAGGAAATGAGCGCTGACACCTCAGGTCTGTGCCACATTATTGGTCTATACCTGTACTTTGAAATCAACATTAGATTCTGAACTAGAGCTGAAAACCACTCAAAGCATTTTGGCAGCTAAGTCAAACCACGATGTTGCTATTTAAGTAATAAAAAGGTAAGCAAAGATGCCTTCTGCAAACTAGAATAACACATTATTCTGCTGGATACATTAACTGTATACAGACTAAACTGTGAACTCTGTTTCCTCACATTATGTACTTTGAAGGTAACTGTAAGATTAAGACAATAAAGGACAGACAATAATTCAGAGAACTTTTGACTGGAAATAGACACCCAATAGACATCCTATTGACAGAGAAATGCAGAGGACATGTATACCATCTCACTCTAATGTGAGCCACATAAACAACTTGCTCCAAGTGCAAAACTCTCAAAACATGGTGAAAGGGGAAGACAATGAATTGACGATGAGCTTTTGCACTTAAAGTGACGCTTCATTCAAAAATGAACATTTTGTCATCATTTACTCACTGATATGTTGTTTCAAACAAGTAAGATTTTCTTTTTTAATATTTTTACCACTTGTTCCAAATCACAGAAACTGTTTACAATAAACTTCATCACTGTACCTTAAAATGAGTCTATACCACTTATATTGCACTTAAAGACTGCTGAAACCAAGCAAGATAATTCAGGCTACGACTACATGTCCATTTAGCAAAAAAACTTAAACATTTTCCCTTTGCGGTTAAAAAACTTTTCACGTTTACAAGGAAATGTTCTTAAAACGATTTGTGTTTACACATATTCACAAGAATGCCCAAAATTCAGGCCAGTATTTAGCGTTTTCACCTTATTAGTACCTGTACCTGTACGGAAGTGACAACATGCTGTCGGTGGCTCAGGGCTTGCATTTATGTATAATTTGCCATTTGTGTAAGATGTGTCTCAGCATATGTTAGTAATGTGAAGTAAACCCACACTTTGCTGAATGAAGAAAACACTTGAGCACCAACACTACCACATATTCTGCCATTGTGTATGTTTGTTTGCGCTTGCCTTTAATCTACACTCCTCTAAACATGTATTATACTTGATGTCATAATTTTCAAAGACAAACGACATTTTACAAAACTTCTACTTTAAAATTTAATGCATTTTTAGTTACAAAAACGATATAATTTTGTCATGCAACAGCCCCTAAATCAAGTATTAAGTGCCCCTATTATGTTTTTTAAAAGCTCTTTAAAATTTGTATTTGGAGGTTCCATAGTTACATGCATCAAAAATAATAATAATAATTAAAAAATAAAAATTCTCATAATACACATTTCCTATCACCCAAAATTCTATGAAAAAGATGGATTCTTTCTTAATCCCTCCTTTCCATTAGCCTGCTCAGCTCTGATTTGTCAGATGGCCCAGTCTGTTGCGATTGGTCTTTTGCTTACAGCAGGGGTGTCCAAACTGGGTCCTGGAGGGCCAATGTCCTGGAGAGTTTCGCTCCAACCCTAATCAAACCCCCCTGAACCAGCTAATCAAGCTCTTACTAGATATACTAGAAACTTCCTCGCGGGTGTGTTGAAGCAAGTTGGAGCTAAACTCAGCAGGACACCGTCCCTCCAGGACCGAGTTTGGCTTACAGCATACGTTGAAAACTAAATAGCCATTAAAATCAGACTTTAATTTCTGGAGGCTTTCTCAGTCCTCAGTGATTGTACAGACTGTGAGACATTAACAATGTTTAGATTTGTCACATCTAAAAAAAATATATCAGAGGTTTGTTAAATGCGCACACTCATTCTTGCTAATTCTCTCATCATAATCAAAGTGCAAATATAATGCATTTTCCAGCTATAGTAATTATAACAGTTTTTTTTTGTGGTTTGTCTTTTCACTAAATGCTTCTTCTCGACATACTGTTGACAACATGAACAAGCTACACCGCGTGAGGGTAAAAGTAAATGTTAGTTGCCAGTTAATGAAAACCACATTCTGGTATTAAGCAAATGTTACGGATCTACATCACTCATTTCAGCAGTTTCTTTTAGGTGACAATAGCGTTTTACATTCATAAACAGCTAAATTATACACTGTATGAAATGTAACATTGGAAAAAGCATAACAGGGCACTTTAATACCAAATTGAATTCCACAAGAGAATAGGTCTACTGTACACCACAATTATAACATTGACATCTTGGAATAACTACACCACTAGAATTAATCTCAGAGAATTTGATTCCCAGCTACTACTGCTTTAAAAACCTCAGCCATTTTAAGCAGCAGACTATTTTAACATATAAACTATCATATAACTTCAAAGACTTGATTGTAATCATATAGGCCACCTTTTCTGGAGTCTTTTTCATATTTAGTTCTTAATGTGGTCTCTGTGAACAGCTGCTGTATGGAAAAATCAGGCTAATGATTTACCACTAGTCTAAAAAAAACAGCTTACAGATTTGGAACATGATGGAAATCAATGACAGAAATGTCATTTTTAATCGAATCATCCTTTAAATGCAACCATTTGCTCTCTAACACACAGTGAAGACACTGAAACAGACAGACAGAGATGTGAACATATTGAGACACATGGTGGAACTGGGACATTGTGCTAAAGAGGTAAAAGAGGCACCTCACTGGTCCACAGAGAACTCAAAGACTCAAGATCAGCCATTTTGGATCAGAAAATATTTAGTTGTCACTCAGATCACACCAGCAGTCCTTGCATCGAGTTTTTCAAAATATTTATATTAAAACATTATTGTCTATGGACCAGAGTCGGCAGCCCTACAGCTGTTAAAAGGAGGCCAAAATGAAGGGGCAAACCTGGTTGGAGGTGGCTGATTCAGCAAAAGGAACATTGGTGACTGGGGTCGTAGCCGACGAAACAGTGGAAGTGGTGGCACCGTGCATCATGGGAACTTTTTTCAGGCGAGTCAGACAAGAAACAAGGGAAGGGGGAAGGTGGAGGGGAGGAGGAATGTTATGAGTACCATGACATAATATGCCAGAGGAATAGGCTGAGTCATGGCAACTACGCTTTCATGTACCGCAAAGATGATGTTTTTCACTCCAGAACAAACATGCAAACTTAAAAACACCCTTTGTTTCATTAGGTTTCAGCTGAGAGAGTTTTATCCGGACGTGGTTACATTTAGATAAAACTATTGAGCATCCTCTAATGGGCAAAAATCAAAACGTGGCCCTCATCAAAATCACACTCATTCTGAACACACTGAAATATTTTGATGGGGGCCAGATAATGAATAAACACACAGAAGTGGAAAAAAGCAGGGAATGCAAATATGCAGTTCATTCCCATTCGGATATCGCCTTAACATAATATGACACTTTACTTCTTTGCTTTCGGTTTGAGTTGACCTTGCATTTAATTCTGAAACACCTGTAAATGGGTCAAAGACGGAAAAGGTTTTCGTGCATCAAAACAAGCCTATAACACATTTAAATGTACATGTAAGGTGTCCTATTTAAGTTACAGTAAAAAGTGTCATACATTTTTACAACGATTTACAGAAGAAACTCGTTGAAATGTCATTCAGAGTAACAATAGTAGCTTTTACCAAAAAATCCTGTCAGGCATATCATTTGATGACATAATAATAAAGCAACTATGTACATCATACTCATTTGAAAATGCGATCAGGAATATATGGTGAATCAGAGTGGTCTTGCTAAATCAGGGTGAGGTTTATTTTGCAATATCAACCAGCTGGATGTACATTATCTGGCTTACTTTTTGCAAAATATAGATTTGAGTATTAACCCATTGAACACAATGCTTCTGTGAACAAGTGGCAAAACTAGAGGCACATTTTATGCTGCTTTTTACAAGGGAACAAAACATACTGATTTTAGATGATCTTGCAATTCATTACAAAACAATTGTCCTGGTAAGAATATATACTACATAGAAAGAATTACATTACTATTAATATTAAGGTCATCCTTTTTCATTTACAAAATAACAATTGACTTTATTCTTTACCTAAGAGCGGGTGCAGCCGTTGGAACCTAATTGTTTTCGAGGCTTCATTTACATCTATTGAATTTCACCAGTAAAAAAAACAGTTTGTTATGCTGCATGATGTTGCAAACTGGCCTTTCCCAATTATATTATTTTTTTATGTATTGTGATAAACACACTTGTTTGTAGAGGAAGTAGCTTGACCGTTTATTGCTGTTATTCCTACTCATTTCCCCCATAGGCAAGTGAATCACAAGTTCTAAAACAATAATAGAAAAGAAATTACTTCTGCATTGCAAAATAAGCTCAATAACTTTAATAGAGTCTTAAGATGGCAACAGTTGCGCTAATATGAAACAGGTTGACGCAAGTCTGTATAACCTGGACGACAGCACACAACACACTGATTTGAGTAGAGATGCACAATTTATCTGTATCGGCTAATAAAAGCTTATTTTTAATGTTATTATTAAGACAAGATGTTGGCATCTGGTATCTCAGTTGAAATAAAGATAAAGAATACTTCTTAGCAGTTTCCTTGTTTTATACCATTAAAGTTTTTAAATAAAATGTTGTCCAGGTCATTTGTTTGTCTTTTGTTTAGGTAATCACACAACCTTTCATATAAGGTTATCAGCTTTCAAATATAAAGAGCTATGGGTTATCAGGCAAAAATTTCATATTGTTGCAGCCTCAGATTTGATTTACTTTGCTAGCCTTTCCAAAGAAAAACGATTCCTAGCAAGTGCATAGCACAGACTGCAGTGTTCTGGATGAGCCTGAGTTATCAGTTTTTACTAGAGTTTATCAGGGGATAACAAACTGCTGGATGGTGCAACTGACTGAAATGGGATTTTAAATCTTTATATTTTGTCAATACTTCAAAGCACTAGGTTTTACCCATTTGTCAGAAGGAACATTTTAAATATTTACTAAAACTAGCATTATCACTTGTACTTTTATATATTTTAAATACAGGTCAGAAAAAACATGAGGTCTTATCTGTCCAAACAGCAAAGATGTGTTACACTGAATGACTTACACTGAAAATTATTTCACCCATTTTGTCATTTATTGGCATTTCATATGTTTCCTATTAACTTTATTTTGATGCAGATACCAAAGTGTCTTTGACCCAAATATGAACAACGAATTTTAGACTATCAAATAAAACCATTAATAAGAAATAATGAGATAAAGGTCATATTATATAGAAAACCTGCAAATAAACACAGCATGGTGTGTAAACAGCAAAGGCATCCAGTAATGACATAAAAAATAAAAATATAGACATGCACACAGTCACACACTGGCACACTCTCTGGTTCAGCGCAGATCAAGTGTTTAGACAAGACTGCTACCCAGCTAAAGGACTGTTAAATACTATGGCCAAAATCTATGGGCATGTAAATGTGTGTGCAGTAGTGGTTGGGTTAGGTTTTTAACACTGGGAGGGGTGGTCAACCTTTCTAAACGGGTTAAAGGGATAGTTCACCCAAAAATGAAAATTTACTCTAAATTTAATAGTTCTAAACCTTTATGAGTTTCTTTTTTCTGTTTTCAAAACAAGATATTTTGAAAAATGTTGGAGACTTGTAGTAGGAAAAAAAAATATTACAGGAAGTCAATGGCTTCCACATTCTTCAAAATATCTTATTGTGTTCAACAGATGAAATAAACTCCTATTTGGAGTAAATTATGACAGAATTTTCATTTTTCAGTGAACCGTCCCTGTGACGGTAAGGTAGTGTGTATTTGTGAGGGGATGGGGCCTAGTCTCTACCCTCACCAGTATGTCCAGGCCCTGACAGGTAACGGCTTTGGGGGGCCCTGCAGCCGGTCCAGTCCCGCCTCTCCCAGCGGCCCTCTGTCATTGGGCCGGGGGGTTTGAATAGGCCTATAATAGATTTCAGGAGGTGAGGGAGAGGAGAAGATGAGGAGAAAAAGGGTACAAAGAAAAAGGAACCAGTCTTAATGAGTCACACTGAAGGCTTTGGCCTCTGTTGTTTGTGCCCGCACTCTGCCATCAGCCGCACATCAAATCACACGCACACATGCATGCACAAACACATTTTTCATACCATAAGCAGAAAAATAATGAGCAAATGATAAGAAGCAGTGAAAGTGTGCAGGTTAGGTGTGAACGCAGTGACAGACAGGACAGCCTTTGGCTTTGGGGAAATGACTGCGAAGGTGAACATGTTAAGACGTCCTTGACAGGATTGAAGAAATTAGGTCTTTTTTTTTTTGACTATGAGCACTTTTTTGTCTTTTCCACTTGATTGAAAATCATGACCATTTCAGGATGTGATTTACAGACTATTGATTTGAATTAAAAAAAATCCATATGGAACTGGTTCATGATTATATATACAGGAGTTAAACAATGAAACTGACACACTGGCCAATTTAGTGTTGGAGGTTTCATGGTTAAATTTGACCAGCTTGGTGACTAATCTTCAGTGATTGCACATTCCACCAGTAAGAGCATAGTGTGAAGGTTTAATAAGCGGAGTAATAGCACAGTTTTGCTTAAAATATTGCAATGCACAAAACATTATGGGTGACATATCAAGAGTTCAAAAGAGGACAAATTGTTGGTGTGCATCTCACTGGTGCATCTGTGACCAAGACAGCAAGTCTTTGTGATGTATCAAGGGCCACGGTATCCAGAGTTATATCAGCAAACCACCATGAAGGATGAACCACATCCAACAGGAGTGGACGCATAAGGAAGCTGTCTGAAAGGAATGTTCGAGTGCTAACCCAGATTGTATCCAAAAAACATAAAACCACACCTGCCCAACTTGCAGAATTAAATGTGCACCTCAACTCTCCTGTTTCCACCAAAAGTGTTCGTTGGAAGCTCCATAAGGTCAATTTACAGGGCCGGGCTGCTATTGCCAAACCTTTGGTCACTCATGCCAATGCCAGACGTTGGTTTCAATTATGCCAGCAGTGAAAATCGTGGGCTGAGGACAATGTGAAACATGTATTGTTCTCTGGTGAGTCCACCTTTGCTGTCTATCCCACATCCGGGAAATTTACGGTGTGGAAAAGCCCCAAAGACTGTTGCATGCCCAGAGTGAAGCATTGGGGGGATCAGTGATGGTTTGGCCTGCAATATCATGGCATTCCCTATAGGTCCAATACTTGTGCTAGATGGGCGCGTCACTGCCAAGGACTACTGAACCATTCTGGAGGACCAAGTGCACCCAATTGTATCCTGAAGGTGGTTCCGTGTATCAGGATGATAATGCACAAATACTCACAGCAAGACTGGTTTGATGAACATGAAAGTGAAGTTTCCCATGGCCTGCACAGTCACCAGATCTATATGTTTTTGAGTCACTTTGGGGTGTTTTGCAGGAGCGAGTCAGGAACCATTTTCGTCCACCAGCATTATGTAGTGACCTGGCCACTATTCTGCAAAAAGAATGGCTCAAAATCCCTCTGGCTGTGAAGGTCTTGTGTCTGTGGTCTAAAACCAGGGATTTCAGTTTCATTGTCTAACCCCTATATAAATATAAAATGTTTTTTATAATATAAAAATAATAATAATCAAATTAATCCTGTGATAATGAAGTTTGAAGTGATAGTTATCTTTTGTTTAAATTAGCAAAGGTAAACAATGTATTAATGAGATGCAAAGACTTCACAGATCTTTACGATTAAAATTGAAACTGTGATTATTTCAACCATGTTTATAATCATACAATAATTCATATATTTTTATTTTGATGAACTGTTATAATTTGAAATAAATACCTGTGTCTGGGTAAGCATAAAACAATAAAATGTATACATAAAAGACTTGAAAACTAATAAAAAAATGAAGGGGACTAACAACATATATAAAAACAAATCTACAAAAATAAACAAAAGCCCTGTCGCCTGGGACATAAAAGTGCCCCCAGCAAAAGAAACCCCTTTAGTACAGTGCTGGAGGTCTTTGGAGTAAATTGTGGATCACCTTCCTGTCTGTCACAGATCTGAGACGCTGCTGTAAGGAAACCACTCATCCAGAGAGACCGGGAAGTGACCTACCAATGCCTCCAGATGGAGCCATGCAGAAAACGGAGCCTGCAACACCATGCACAAAGAGCCCAGGAGAAGACAGACCGCGGAGGGGTGAGAGACATGGGGAGAACGGGGAGGGAAAGCAGCATGAGAACAAGACAAAACAACTTTACAGTTAGTGACAGACAGCGAAAGAGCGATGACCGTCATTATGGGCAACATGGTGGCGAGATGGAGACACAGACACAAAGCAGGGAGAAACCAAGAGGAAATGAATCACGCTGGTAGAAAAGTGCTCATCAGGACAGGGATGTTAACCTGGATGCCAATCCGTTGTTGTGTCGATACTCATTTAAGTCATGTCAGAGGATTAGCTCTGGTAGTTTGCTTTGATGGCTTGATTGTTTTTACTAAAAACAACATCCAACAGCATTCAGAGTCATTTAGCTGTGAAAATGTGCTGTGTATTGGAGGAAAACCAAAAATGGATTTGGTCAGCATTTATTCACCCTGAAGTTGTTCCATATTTGTATGAAGAAGATATTTAAAGCTAAAATTGTCTTCCATAGTAGGATGAAAAATACTATGAAAGTAAATGTGAACCCACAAAATGTTCCTCAAAATACCTATATATTCCTATCCTTTATATATACCTATCCAAAATACCTATCCTTTTAAACCAAATATTCAGAAGGGACTTCAATTCATTCACAAAAATTTGATTTGATCAGAAAGCTGTAAAGACTAGTTGTGTGCTTGGTTACAACAGCCATTTTAAATGGCAGAGGAACCTATTTCATGCTTCAAAAAAGCATGCACTAGCTTATTAAGAATATTTGTTTTATTTTTATTATTTTAAAGGGCCCATTTTGATTTCATGTTTCCTACAAATACCTCATGCAAAGACAGTTTTGTATTGGCTATTAAAACCAAGTTTGGTGATATGTAATGCAGCTTATGTCACAGCCATGCTACATCTGCTACATGTTAGTCATTGGCAGGTGGAATAAGAGAGACAATCTAGGAAAGAAAATCTGTATCTGGTAATATTGTTGATTGTTAATTTGGAAAATTGTCCACACAAGTGTATAGCTGGACTATAAAGAAATATAGTGCTGAAGTGATGACATTTGTTTTGTAGGCAATACTCAGAAAGTTAGAATTTCACCATTCAGTATTTTGAACAAGCTTTTGATTAAAAGGACTATACATCGAATTTAAAAACTCTTGTTATTAGGGACCTGTATAACACCACTGGCCACATTGGCAACTGCTGCCAGCAGATTTTAAGTTTTTTAAGTATATTAAAAGGGATTGAAAATTTACCCAAAAATGACATTCGTCTGAGTTTGAAGTCCCTTGTTGAACACAAAACTATTTTAAAGAATTTTGTAAAACTGCCAGCCACTGCCTTCCTAGTACATTTTTTTCATACTATGGATGTCAATGGCTACCAGTTTCCAACATTATTTAAAACATCTTCTATTGTGTTCAACACTAAAATAAATCCAAACAGGTTTGGAACCATCTGATAATCAGTACGTTTACATGGACACCAATACTCAGATTTTAATATGATTAAGACAATACTCTGATTAAGAGTCTACCATGTAAACATTACCTTAATCCGACTAAAGTCATAATCAAACTAAACAGAAATTGAATTAAGAGATGTGGAGTATTCCAATTTTAGTTACATTAAGTAGTGAACTACAGACACGTAAACACCTTAATAAAACTATCACTGATTTGAATACTTTTCACTACATCTTGCAACAGGTTGCACACACAGAAGTTGTCAGGCGTTTGATGACAAATGAAATGGCTTCAAGCAAGAGAGCACACTTTTAGTGTGAGCGAAAAACGATGACTGTGCTCGCATCCAGTACGTCCAGGTTTGTCATGGGGGCATGAATTAAAAGTTAGTGAATAAAACCCAATAGTATCTGACTGCAGAGGTGGCCTGTTGCTTGAGAATTTGTATCTGCCATGGTCTGTTCACATTCATAGTGTGAGAAATTAACTGCAGTTGAGCTTGTCGCAAAATTAAAAACCAAACGCCCAAAATCACATATGATGCCATAACGAACATGAACCGATGTTGCGTGAAACGCCGGAGTAAACTAGTGTTGAATTGCGTTAATCGAACTATGTCCTATAACATGTAGAACTGAAACATCCAAAAAGCCACTTATGTAAACAACTTAATCATATCATTGTCTTATTCAGATTAAGGCAAATAATTAGATTACTGATGTCCATGCTAACATAGTCATTGAGTAAACTGTGAATAAATGTACATTTTCGGGTGAACTATGCCTTTAACTGCAGGTGGAGCGCGAGAAGAACGAACTAAAAAAAAAAAACAAAAATATATATATATATATATATATATATATATATATATATATATATATCACAATAACAGCCAGAAACCGATTCTTGGAATTTTCCAGAACGAAACAGCCCTAATTAAACATCATCACGTCAAATAGATAAATAATAACCCAAAAGCCAATGTAAAAATCTAATTGTGTTTTGAAGGGTGATGCTAATTTCTGAACTTGCCTACAAAAACACTTCATCACCACAGCAGCATTAGACTTGGATAAAAAGCCCCAGAGCTCCAATTTTGAGTCTTTAAAACCCTCTGTTGGCTAGAAAAACCTACCGCAACTATCCTCCATTTATATGGCCATATGGTCACTGCTATGGTGGTTTATGCAAAAGACAATCTCCTACTGACTAAGAGTGAATATAGTGCATTGCAGCATGAGAGGTAGAGTGGCTGAAGCTCAGGTGCAGGTGCATGAGGCGACACTGCAGGACTATGTGCATCATGAGACTAATTAGCATGACGTGCATATGGTGGACAACTACAAGATAAAGAGAGCAAGTGGGCTTACAGGGAGAGAGATGGCAAGCAGAAAAAGTGCTCAAGTCCTCGTCTAGCCAGGCACTTTGGTTTTTAAAGTGCTGAATATGTGCAAGACAATATATTACAGGAATAAGGTGGAACGGGAGGGGGGTGATCTGCCTGTTTGGGCTCACCTGTGGGAATGAACGCTGGCTGCTGCAGCTGCATGCTGGCCAAAGCCTGCTGGTAGTGGAACATGCTGGGGTTGAAGACGGCAGCGGCGCCGTTGCTCTTCTCCAGGGTCGGTCTCTTTGGTAGCTGCTGCATGGCTCCTGGTGGCAGAGCCTGAAGTGACAATTAAGAAAAAAAAAGGTGGTGGGAGGAGGGAGAGGTCAGTGACGGTCATAAAACTGAGCCATAACTTTGTACTTGGGAACACAGGAAACTGTTCATGTCCACGTATAACGATGATATCTAACATTCTGTGTATTTGTCATTCTTGAAGTATGCTTTTTTGTACATGTTTGTTTATTGTACTGATGATGAAATTCAGTGGTGTTGTCAGTCTCTGGTGTCTTATAAGTTATTTCCAAAGCTAAAGTCACTTCACCAGCATTTTATTGTTGTGTGTATGAAAAAAATATATTAATAATTTAATAGGATTTCTAAAATTGTTGTTAACCAATAAAAGTATTGTTTAACTTGGATTCGTGAAAACTGTCATCATTTCAATTGTCTGAACATGTTTTTTGATTAAAATGTATTTGACCTCTTAAAATTAAGTCAAGTAAAATTAAAAACTAAAAAGAAAAATGGAATCTAGAAAACTTACACCGCATTTGCATAAAAACCTAAGCAAACTTTCTAACGTCTAACGTTTTAGATCGCAAATCATGTTTCATTAATAAAACTTTGGAATGAAATTAAAACTATTGAAAATGTTTTCAATTCATTTATTCGTTTTCCTTCAGCTTAGTCTCTTTATTTATCAGGGGTCGCCACAGCAGAATGGACCGCCATGTTTTCAATTATCAATAATAAACATTACTGAACAACTATAGAGATATATTGAATTATTTCTTCGATCAACCTTATAATACAATATAATGGTTGACATAAATATTAATATTCATAAAAAAAGAAAATGACAATAATGCTAAATCTACAATTAGAATGATACTAAAAACTAGAGTAATGATGCTAAAACTTAAACTAATGTCAACTAAATTACATTTTAAAACACACAAATAAAACAGTTAAAACTAAAACTAGAATACAATTTCTCAATATTACAGTTATTCTTTTTTGTATTGATTACATAAATGCAGCCTTAGTATATTTTTCCTTTTAGAAATGAAAATAGGATTATTTGTGGTATAATTAAAGAATAATATAAAGCACAGAAAGGGCATGTAGACATTTCCTCAGCTGCTTTGTAAGTGTAACCAACCAAATTCGAATGTAAATCTTGCTGGCTGATGTTGTTATTCATCTTATGCTGCACTTCCTCCCATGCTAAATGGCTGCTTCTCCTTTTTTTCTAAAAGGAGCATCAGTAGCATGTATCAGAGGTGAGACGTCTACATCAGCGTCTGATAATTAAACAGAAAACGCTCAGTGCGGATGAAGGCATAATGAGGACGATGAATGGCCGTCTTCCACAGTGTAATTCTGTCTGAAGACTGATATGCAAGGTGATAAGAGCAAGGTCAGCAGGAAAGAGGATATCTGTGATTCACTAACTGAGGGATGATGGGGGAGCAGTTTGACCTCGTGATTTACATGTCAACTCAATCCCCACTAGCTCTGTAATAATGTGCTATATACAGTAGAACTCAGCAGTCAGATTCTCAAAGCAGAAATATCAAATGTGTGCCGTAAAACTACCACCTTTGAGCTCTGAGGATGTTAAAACGATGGTATATGTTTCTGTAGGCAGTAATTTAAACTTCACTAAAAACAATTGCCTAACTGCTGAATTAATTACAGACAAAGTAGTGCACTGCCCACAATCCTGTAGTGAGATTCACCAATCAGAAGGCTTTGTTTCCATGGAAATGAGAACTGCAATCTCCACTGCATTGGTTTTTTAGATAGACGTTGTTATGTAAGCTAACATTAGCTAGCTAATTTGCTACTTTGTTAGTCATTATTATATGTTGTAGTGTCAAAAACATTTTCAAATAAGAACATACTTTTTTTTACTTATGTTGTACATAATTGAAGTAAATGTTCACCAGAATGTTTTGGTTACCAACATTTTGTTCCACAGATGAAAATGACAACAAACATTTCCTTTGGGTGAATTAAAGTGATTTTGTTATGCCTAAAGTATATTTAATGACATGTATGAAGTCCCTGAAAAGGCGGAAGAGCATGAATAAACATCATAAAGACAGGAGCCTTGTTGCCATGGCACACAATGGCATTAATACTTATTATGATCTAAATTTAAATTAGAAGAGGTGAAAATGTACAATATCCAATACTATCCAACACATTAAAGCCTTGTAATGTTGGATAATAACTTTCTTAATTTTCTACAGCATTAGTAGTAATGCAAAATTGCCTAATCAGTGGTAACCAATCATGTTACAGTATATTCTGAAAAACAAAATTACCATCCAATCATATTTGCATATTGAACAAGTTGCAATTAGTGAAGGCAGGACAAGCAAAATATGACGTCAAGCCAGTTCCAGTGTCAGTGATAAAGCTGGTCACGGGAGGACATTTAGTATAGTACAGCAGGATAAAAACAAAATATGAAGGTGAGCTGAAAGAAGAAAACCAACTTCCTGAAATGTATAGCATCTCAAATAATTGCTGAATCAGTGTTTCAACCATGCCATGATGTCAGCAAAGCATCTTGTAAATAATTTGTTGTAACATATTACATTTAACTCAGTAAAGCCATTTAGTAACCAAAACTTGTTAGTTATTTTGTATATTATACAACAATAATGCAGAGAGGAGTGTTATGTGACTATGTGCTATATATCATAAACAATATCAATCCTGACTTTCTGTCCTGTATTCCATCCTCAGAAATCTGATCACCCTACCAATATGGTACTAAAACGTTGTGTATCTGCATTCTGCAACAGGCACATTGGGAAAACACATTTTTGAGCACTGAGAAATATGTGCTTGTGAGTAAATATGGCTGCATTTTGTGTGTAAAACAAACACTACGCTGCGGTATTTTCCTCCATATAAATGGCTATGAATGGTGCTAGACTTAGGATGTGGATCGGAGCAGACTGGGGTTTGAGTCCGGCGAAGGACAGTTCCAGAAACCAGGCAAAACAAAACCCCAAAAAATCTTTGTGATGTCGTGGTAGAAACACAGGGCCCTTTTTTCTCTTATAATTTGATTTTGAAAACACTATCGGTTGGGTTTAGAAAAGGGTGTGTGTGGGTCAGTTGTAATATCAAAATGATATATTATGCACAACCACAAGCCAACTGGCCTCTCTCAAGGAAGCGCACGAAAAGGACGTTAATGCAGAAATATACACAGCAGCCTTTGGTGGATTCACGTGAAATGGCACATATGAGAAAACGTGCTCCAGGACCATATTTAAAAAATGAACACGGCAGCCTCTAGTGGATTTGTGAAAACAAAAACTGCAAGAAGACGTAGACCCCAGTACATATTTCTCATTTCTTAAAAATGTATCCCTGGGCACATAATTCCAATGAGCCTGGGTTGGCATTCTCATATCTCTGTCTTTTTTCAGATTTCCAAATTCAATTCAAATGTTGTGTTTCCTCTTTGAGATAGTTGGTTTAGATCAAAGTGTTAATGTTCTGAAGGGCCTGTGGAGAAAATTAATGAGAAATTTTCTTCCAGCATCCAGATCATTGGGGGGGGGGGAATCTCAGCATATTTATTCGGTTTCATTTCACTAAGAAACCGATCCGTTGACTTGACTCAAAGGTTGTGTCTGCTTTGCACAAAAGCCAACAGAAGTGAACAAATCAGCAAAGAATATTTTAAAAAGCAAAAAAAAATGGGTGAAAGATGAAAATCATTTGCAGGCTTAGAGGATACGCTTGGGGGCTGGTAGGTGAACGGTGAGCTCATGGCAATGAAAAACCAATCAACAACAGTGGACATAAACATGAGACAACAGAGCGAGCCGTGAAGCAGCTGAGGTTGCAGGGAGAGCTGGGAAATAAGCTTGTAGGACAACAAAGAGAGCTGTGAGGATGTAAAGACAATCAAGCAGTGTTCAAACCCAATGACAGCATGAACCGAAGAGGGAGTCAAATAAAGCCAACATATGATAAAGCCTCAGGCAGACCAGGTGACTGCAGGATTTTTTGGATGAGCTCCCCACATCTGTCCACTGTAAATAAACCTTTGCAAAAATGTTACATGATAAGACTTGGGAGGACTGAGATAAAGATGACACATTATTAAAGGGGAAATTGGCTGCAGTGTGCTCTTGGCTGAGAGGCTGCTAACTAGCGGAGGTTTCCGTGAGAATGAATTGCTTGTTTTTTTTTCCTCTCTTATCATTTTTCTCTCCTGCACCTGCACTGCAGACACTGTTTGCAAGCGATCACTGAGCCCTGGTCTTCATACATCACACAAGAGACAAAGAGCTCGCCTACAGACACACACACACACACACACACACACACACACACACACACACACACACACACACACACACACACACACACACACACACACACACACACACACACACACACACACACACACACACACACACACACACACACACACCCTCCTGCGGGGGATCTGAATTATTTAATACACTCCTGAACCTCACATTGAAGGTGTGTGGAAAGTGAGTTATAAATACACACACCTTCATCTGACACTAGTAGAGCTTACTGAAAATGGCACAATGGCCGAAACTAGGGTTGCTGGTCACTTAACTCCAGGTTAATCTGGTGGGAGTCCAGGGACTGATGGAGTAGATGTGGTGGATAGGCTTATGACGCTTTCAGATTTTCCTGTTGCGATTAATTGATGAAGCTTTTACTTTCGTGGCTTTTCACAGTATATAATAATATCACAATATTGACCTAAGCTGCAAAAAGGTTACTTTAAGAGACATAAATACAAAAAAAGTGTACTTTGACTACTAGTATACTGTTGCCATATTGTCTTCACTGAGGGTAGTGTTAGACCAAACATCATCTTCCATACAGCATAAGTGATGAGTGATTTTCATAATTGGGTGAATTAGTTCTTGTGATGTCATTGTAATTGGATAATATCAGTAACTCACCATGGCAGCTGCATTCTGGCTGGCTTGGTGCTGCGCCGCCTTTATCCGGGCCTGTAAGTGAGCCGGAGGGTGAAAGTACTTGCATTTGTCACGGGTGCAGCGGCCCTTGATGTAATCCATGCAAACAATGACTGAGTTCTCGCTGCCATCCACCATTGCGGCCTCCATTGGGTGGGCATAGCGGCAGTCGTTCTCCCCGCGAGTGCAGTTTCCCCGCTGGAATTCTCGACACACCTGGCAGTAAAACAGCAGAGATTTACTCTCAACCAATAGTCATGTTAAGTTATGAATTAGAGATTTACATGAAAAGGTGCGAGAGGCTCTTGCCCTATTTATTGTTGGGAGAGGTTGCCAGATGTTGTTTTTGCATGTTGTTATGTGGCCACTTACAAGAAGCAACATTGTAAAACTATGGTTAGTGCAGCAAATCATGTGGAATTTTGAGTTACCATGTTTTAAATAAAATAACCATTGTTTTGGTTTAATTTGTAGTCAACCCATGGATAATGTGAACGCCTAGCCTCTAAATGTACAGTATCAATGGTCTCTATTAAAATCTGGTATTTTGGTTGTATTAAATATATGAGATTTTTTCATTAAACAGGCTGGAAAACACTAAACCTCTTTCGTGGACATATTTTTTTTTCTGTTTCACGCTATTAATGCATTCAATACAGGTGTCAAAATGACCTAATGGTTAGAGTTGGACTTGTGGTCCAAAGGTTGCAGGTTCGAGTCCTGGTATTGGCAGGGATTGTAGGTGGGAGTGAATAACCAGCACTCTATTACATCCTCAAAACCACAGCACTGAGCAAGGCACTGGACCCCGTAGTGTTCCCAGTGTGTGTGTGATAATGGAGAAACGCGTCAGCTAAATGCTCAGTTTATATGGAATGTAAATCTCGCAGCAGATCTTCAACTGTTTGTGTGACGGAGGAGTTGCTGCTGCTGTTTTGACTTCTTCATACATGTTATAAGCTCTTGACAAAAATACCATTATATGTATGCACATACTAAGAAACCAGAACTAAACGCATTTTCTTTACTTTTTTGGTACCAAATACACCATACATGCCATTTTAAAAGTCGTTCAGTATATTGATACTGTATATATACAGTATATATTCAGTATAAAAAAGTGACATTCTGAAATGTTTTTCAAGCACAAACAGTGTGAAATGTGTTACATGCTGATGTTAACGTAACATTCATAGTTATATGACTAGAACAACAACAACAACAACAACAACAGCAAGTTGTTCACTGTGTTTAACACCTCAAGCTTGTCTGTGCGAACATGTTTCTGTGTTGAATTTCCGTTGCCCATGGTGATGCCGGTGGGGCTCCCCGGGACCAGCACGGGGGCACTGGGCAGAAGCTCGGGCATGAGACTGATGCCCGGGCTCACGTGACTCAGGTATGGGCTGAAAGCCATGCTTGGACTATTGGCCAACGAAGGCGTTACTGGGAAAGAGGTCTGGATAAGAGACACAAGAACAACAACGGATCATAAAGCAATGTTTTCAAGCCAACAGAAACAATAGTGACGTTATTGGTTATGAAAATGTGATCTCACTATGGGCTGCAGCTGAGCTCCAGGCAGCATGAACTGCATCTGCTGGGCCAGCATGGCGGCTGCTGTCTTCTGCTGGATCAGGTTGTTTCTGCCGTTTATCTCCAGCTGGGTCTTGAGATGAGGCGGAGGATGCAGGTACTTACAGTTATCACGTGTACAGCGTCCCTTAGAGGGGTTGAAGTGGGAGACACACACACACACACACACACACACACACACACACACACACACACA
>CAIGQW010055024.1:8288555-8315677 GCA_903798125.1 Danio choprae
TATATATATAATTTTGACATATTAATTATACAGCTGAAAGAGCAAAAAGGTGGACTAAGAGACTAAATTACCTACCACGACTTGCAGTGGTATCATTAAAGGCAGAGAAAAAAACAAAACATTGCCACAGACAAAGGTGACAGGTAAATCCCATTAACATAAGCTGTTGATATGTGTCTTATAACAATTTAAAATACTATGACGTGGATTTGTCCAGTCGACATACACTTATGTCACAGGTAGTTCCTGTTGTTCTGCTCTGAAGCAGGAGCTCATTCAGTTCCATCTAAAGGCATTCCTATAACTTAAAACCATTCCCAGTTCCTGCAGTGTGAACATGCCAAAAAAGCAGACACTTCCACAAATAGTTCTAGGAACTATGAAAAAGTTCCTGCAGTGTGAAATCCCTTTTAACATTTCTATTTTTGGGTAAATTGACATTTAAATCCTGAAAAATGATC
Organism: Danio choprae; assembly: GCA_903798125.1. Lineage (NCBI taxonomy): Eukaryota > Metazoa > Chordata > Actinopteri > Cypriniformes > Danionidae > Danio > Danio choprae. The sequence continues at coordinate 8,289,017 of CAIGQW010055024.1, forward strand.
CCGGTTTCCACAAAGCTATTTTGTTTTCAATATTAATTAAAAATATCTTGAACATCAAATCAGAATATTAGGTATTAATTATGCTGGAAATTTTGCTTTGCCATTGCAGAATTAATTTGATTAAAAATGTCATAATATTACTGTTATAACAGAATTCTTGATAAAAACTTCCCTATTTTTAAAAAAAAAATTTAACTGCCCTTTAATATTCAATTAACCTTTATTAAAAAGAGCAAAGCAAAAGCCTGCTTTCCAAGATATGTCCCTATTAACTGCGTTCCCAGAACAGCGTCAGTGTCCATTTAGATGTCCTATTTCCTAAAAATAGCATTTCAACTCATGTTCATGTGAATAAGACGCAGCCAATGACAGGACCTGCTGATGTAGTTTTTCAGAGAGAAGCCTGTGCCAGCACCAAAGCCACATCAATACCTGACTCACATTTACACACACTAGCTGACTGCTTAATTCATGCATCTCTGATACGTTTTCAAGCAAACCAAAGCAGATTAATGGTCAACCAACAGCAAAAAAAGCAAGACTTTGTGCATCAGGGCCCGTGGAAGGAAGGACACAGTAGAAACCATTAGGGGATGTCGATAAATTAGCACAGATGGAAGAGCGAAGAGGAGAGAGAGAAGCCTGGGGGATGAGACTGGGTCTGGAAATAAATGCTGAAGTTATTTTAACATGACAAAAGAAAGAAAGAAATAAAAATCAATGATCATGACTGACGAGGGTTGCACTGAGATCTTGCAGAATTAATTACAATATGATTTTAAGTTCTTGAATGGCTGCAACACGAGTGCTGTGAGTGTTTGCTTGGATGATTCTATGCTGTTTCTAAGGTTTGCTGCATGTTTATGCAAGACAGACTCTTTGGAAATATGTGCTTTAGCTTACATTTTTGTGAAACCGCAAAAACGTACTTCAACATAAGTTTGATTGCAGTTTAAATGAACGCTGTGGGTGCAGTACAAACAACTTTTGTTTCTTTTCACACTAATGATACTTACAGAGACATATTATCGACAAATAAAGGATTATTTTCATGCAGATCTTTGCGTAATATGAAAAGAATACCACAAAACTGCTTAACGGTGTCTATGATTTGTAATCAAATACGTTTGCCTCAGCTATATAACACTATTGGTTCGGTTTAGATCGATCAATGGTTCGCTATGGGTGATATGTACGACAAGTTCTGTCTTGACATGGACATGTACAAGAAGGATGTGTGTCTGAAACATACAACAAAACATACCTACGGCTGCTCAATTATGGGAAAAATCATAATCATGATTATTTTGGTCATATTTGTAATCACGATTGTTTAAAGAGATTATCAGTGGGGGCAGCACGGAACCTCACAGCAAGAAGGTCGCTGGTTCAAGTCCCGGCTAGGTCAGTTGGCATTAATGTGAGGAGTTAGCATGTTCTCCCCGTGTTTGCGTGGGTTTCCTCCGGGTGCTTCGGTGTCCCCCACAGTCCAAAGACATGCGCTATAAGTGAATTGAATGAGCTAAATTGGCCATAGTGTATGAGTGTGAGAGTGTATGGGTGTTTCCCAGTAAAACATAAGCTGGAATAGTTGGCGGTTCATTACACTGTGGCGACCCTAGATAAATAAGGAACTAAGCCGAAGGAAAATGAAAATGAATGAATGAATGATTATCAGTTGGTCATATGGCCAAAAGGTTTTGGAGATATGTATAGTGTTTTCCCCTGTAAATAAGGTTGCTATTATTATACCTATACATTTCAAAGATTATGATATTTCACAATTCTTAATGCTTAAACAGACTGGGACAAAGTGAAAAAACATACCAACAACATATCTCAAATTTATGGAAAAAGTAAAAAAATACAATAGAATAAAAAAATATACAAACGAAACAAACTGTAAGAATTAAACTTGATTCGTTTCTTATCAAAGCTACAAAAGTCCTTCAGTCAAGAGAAGTGAGCGATTTTCTCCTTTTCTTTAGTTGTTTGATTAATAATAATAAACAGTCTGGGAGAAGAATTTAGTGCGCTGTACCTTTAAGAGTTTCACAGTTCCGATTTATGGTTTCACTTTCACATGCCGTTTCATTCTCAACTCTCTATGAGGGTTAATGTGAATACTCACTAAGCACTAAGTGTTTTGAGACATCTTTGCATGTATTTGAGCATTTAGACATGCAGCTTGAGCTAAAAGATGTTATATGTGTGTTCTGCTCGTGTCTGAGGCTGAGTGCATGCACTGAACAGCATAAGTTCTATATCACGCTATTAATACCATAATAATTCATACAGTATATATAAAATTGTTTTATCTCAATTAAAGTTTTTTCATAATCGTTGGAGGCCAAAATCTAAATTGAAATAGCATTTTGATTAATTGCACAGCCCTAAACGTACCCTAAGTAAAGTATTTCTGATTCGCAAAAATGTTGACAGCACCCTCTAGTGAATTTGTCATCTGAAACGTGCAACGAAATGTACCTGGAGAAACATATTTTACATTTCGCAAATATGAAGACAGAGTGAAGCATTTCCAATGAGCCTGGGCTGAAGGCTTGCTCTATTGTTTTTATCATCCTTTATCAGTGAAATAAAAAGCTTGGTCTGATTGCCTAGAAAAGCATGAGGCACTTAAAACGACATTAGCAGAAATCCTGTACAAAATCTATACGGATGTTCCAGTGTGAATAAATTAACATTAAAATGTCAGTTCCCATGGCACCTATGTATACAAACTGTAGTAAGCAATTTGCTTAATTATTATGTTTAATTAATATAATTATGTTTATATAATTACAATAAGACTGGATCCAATCCAATCCATTGATTCAATGAATTTCCAAAAGACAAAATCAAATCCAGCCCTAAAATATACTTTAAATTATCTGTGTTATATGTGTGTGATGTTGACAATAAAGTGATATATGTGATATTTTTTTATAAATATAAATATTTTGCTTATTGTGGGTTTTTATGCTGGTGCCTTGTCTGGTTTAGGCCTATTATGGTCATGGATAATATGACCATTAAACCATAAGTTCAAGCCTCGGCTGGGTCAGTTGGCATTTCTGTGTGGAGTTTGCATGTTCTCCCCGTGTTGGCCTGGGTTTCCTCCGGGTGCTCCGGTTTCCCCCACAGTCCAAAGACATGCGGTATAGGTGAATTGGGTAAGCTAAATTGACTGTAGTGTATGAATGCGAAAGAGTGTGTATGGGTATTTCCCATTGTTCGGTTGCGGCTGGAAGGGCATCCGCTGCGTAAAACATATGCTGGATAAGTTGGCGGTTCATTCCGCTGTGGCAACCCCTGATTAATAAAGGGACTAAGCCGAAAAGAAAATGAATGAATGAATGAATGAATGAATGAATGAAGGCTCAACGTTGTTCTGGGATGAACACATATTCCACTTTGTTTAAAACTATTTTCACTGGTGAAACAATGTGTCAGAAGTGCAAATGCTGGGGAAAGTTACTTTTGAAAATAATGCATTACCATATTGAGTTACTCCCCGAAAAAGTAACTAGTTGCGTTATTTAGTTTCTTTATTATGGTAAGTAATACTTTTGAGTTACTTTTGTGTTACTTTTTCTTACTCTTTCAGATCTTGCAGGTGTTTTTTTCTTTCCTTTTTTTAATTAGAGAAGCTCTGCAATTAGCAATGCACTGTATAACCTACACCTTCACAACTACACCACAAACATAATGTATAACATAATTAAAAAAAATAATAATGTAGGATAATGTTATCTTCTGAGAACTTCCTGAGCCCAAAGCTATACAAACCGTATATACAGACTAGTAAAAGTTTAAAGCAATGTGTTTGCTACTTTTGTACTTTTTGTCTTATTAGTGAAGTAAAATCACTGTCCATTGAGACAACCCCCTTTTCCTTTTCTTCCATGTGTTCAGAATAATGAGAATACTTCCATCGCAGAAATGTAAGGCTCTGCCATCTTGGTTTCTATCTGTTCCTGCATTCTCTCATCGAATGTGGGATTCAACGAGACAGCTACTTACTACTTCATATTTGTAAGTATTGCATTATTTTACTCATGACTTAGAATATTATTACGAATATTATTACGTAACTCGCATTACTTGTAATGTGTTTCCCCCAAAACAGCTCTCTTGATATATATATATATATATATATCAAGAGAGCTGTTTTCCTGAATAAATGTGATATTATTTAATACAAGTTCGTTAATATATGTATTATAAAACAGAAAAACTCATACACATATATATTTTGCTCTCATAACCTGAATTTTAGAGTGCTTAAGCACATTCTACCAGGTTTTATCCCTCACAGAATACTTTCTATCTTTTGTTTTTTGCAAAGTGTGAGAAATACTCGATAATGTCAGCTCACACGTCATTAAAACCAACAGTCATTATAACACGGCAGACAATAAATATCACAAAACCCTAGTAACAACTTTCCGCTTCATGCAAACCTCTCCTTAGTACTTCAGCAGGCATCATTACATCTCTCCGATGACAAAAAACATTATGAGGCATAAAACTGCAAAGAGTTTCTCTCATTTAATTCCTCCAGCTTTTATCTCCTCCCTCTCTCAGTCATAACAGCAATCCAACCCTGTGATTTCAGATACCGATGGCTGGCTGCTTTTACTGTTCTGATAAAAACAATCAAACAATTGGATGAGCAAGTAATCTACACAGGTCACTGGCGCCCAATGCTCACAACTATAACGCGCTTCGGAGGGATTACAGTATCCAGTCGGCTGACGCTGTTGCTAGGCCTCACGTAGCTTTCTCTCTCTCTGTCTCACTCATCCTCCTCCTCAGTTCCCCCACACATGATGCACACAGCCAAAAAATGGCCAAATAATACATTGTAGCTCAATATAAGAGGAGACAGCTGCTGCACTCAGACAGAGAGGGCCTTGTCTGGCTCTTTCGCTGCACATAAACACATACGCAGAGATATAAACACACAAACACATTTGTTGTGCCCATAGTGCCACGGATAATGTGAGTCCTAATTGACCCGTGGGTCCAGAGTGCTGCTTACTGAGAACTGACAACATGGACAATTCACAATAAATACATGGTAAAACTAACTTTTGAGCCTATAAATCAATCAGCAAGCAGTTTATAGCAGTAAAAAATTTTTTTTTAAGGGACAGTTCATACAAAAATGACAATTTTTTCATTACTTATGTTTACAATTTCTCTAAGCATATTCACAGAAGGAGACGTTACTGTATGGGATTGTGTTTGGTGTTGCTTTTCATGCAATTACACTGGAGACAACCTAGAAAGTACTCAAAAGTGCAATGAATGCATCTAAGAAGTTAATATGGGTGTTGCATTTCATGTTTTCTAAAGTTGAATAAAACATGAAGGAAACAAAATCAAGTTTAAAAAGATAGTTCAGCCAAAAAATAAAAAGTTTTGTCATAATTTACTCACCTTTACTTGTTTCAAACCTTTATGAGTTTCTTTATTCTGTTGAATGCAAAAGAAGATATTTTGAAGAAGAGTATTTGTTTTACTTACTATGGAAGTCAATGGTATCTTCTTTATTTTCAAACAGAATGAAGAAACGCAAAAAAAGGTTTGAAACCACTTGAGGGACTGTAAGGGAACTTTCGCTTTAAGTTGATTCATTCATTTATTTTCCTTTGGCTTAGTCCTTTACTCATCAGGGGTCGCCACAGCAGAACGAACCGCCAACTTATCCAGCATATGTTTTACACAGAGGATGCCCTTCCAGCTGCAACCCAGTACTGGGAAACATCCATACACACTCACCAACACACATACACTATGGCCAATTTAGTTTATTCAATTCACCTGTACCGCATGTCTTTGGACTGTGGGGGAAACCAGAGCACTCGGAGGAAACCCACGCCAACATGGGTAGAACATGCAAACTCCACACAGAAACGCCAACTGACCCAGCCGAGGCTTGAACCAGTGACCTTCTTGCTGTGAGGCGACAGTGCTAACCACTGAGCCACTGTGTTGCTAAGTTGATTCACTCACTACAAATCCTTCCATCCAACCAAATGTCTAATCCAGATTCAGTTTTGTCAAAATTAATTTGTTTATCTGATTCACCATTCAGCCTGACTGATACATTGATGGATCAGTTTTTTAGTTCAAACTCAGTGAGTCAATGATCCAGTCACACCACAATTTCTGGAAAGATCTGTGACTAATATGTTTTTTTTAAATATGACTCTTACACTTACCAAGCCTTCATTTCAAAATTCAGTATTATCCTAAAATAAAAATTTTATTAATTTAAACTGTTTTCTTTTCAATTCAGTTTGAATTGTGTATTTTTAAATGAATTTTCAGAAATCGTTACACCAGTCTTCAATGTTGCATGCTTTAGAAATCATTTTAATAATCTGATTTGATGCTCAAGAAACATTTCTTGTTAGTTATGAATTTCTTTCTTCTGTTGAACACAAAAGAAGAAATTTTCCAGAAAAAAATGTAACCATTGACTTCCATAATAGGAAAAACAATTACTATGAAAGTCAATGGTTACAGGTTTCCATCTTCTTTTGTGTTTAACAGAAGAAATAAACTCAAACAGGTCTGAAACAAGTAAAAGGTGAGTAAATGATGACATATTTTTCATTTTTGTGTGAACTATCCTTTAAAGCGTGAAAACTCCAGTATCAATTCTTTGGAACTGCACAAAAAACCATTAAAATTCCTTAAAACTGCTTTTGAATTCCACGGAAGACAGACATACAAGTGTGGCTTAAGGGTGAGTTGATAATGATGACAGGATTGACTGAACTGTTCCTTTAATTACTGTGCTTCTATGACTTTCTCACACTTTCAAATAAAAAATATTTTTTGGTACAAAAAGTACCAAAATATTACCATGAAGCACTCTGAGGGTGATCTAACAGTATTAGCACACTTTTTGGACTTACTGTGGAATGCCTAGCACTTTGGAGCACCATATAAGAACTACTTAACAAACTGCCAGGATTTATGTAGCTTTTCCCAATGAGATAATATTATTATTAAAAAGTGATATTTGCTAACAACAGACTCATGTTTAAAGTTATGTTACTGTCACTTAGTGACTGGCAGAACTGTTACTGCAACTTTTGTGCCTATATGATGACTTCATAACACTTTCAAAGAAAATTTGTATTTTAAAAAATCACCATGGACTGCTCCTGAGATAGATTTTAGGATGCATTTTGGATAAACCATGGAATTATTAGCACTTTGGACCATATAAATAATGACTCAGGGATGATACATACTCCCAAAGAGTAACCTAATATTTGAGGTTCCTTGACAGTCCCATAGTGCAGCTATAGTCCTTTTTGTCACAGTTGACCAATCCACGAGCAGAGGTTGCAATGTTTTAAGCTGACACAATCATACAGTCAAAGGCTGATTTCAAGACATCAGCAGGAGAGAGAGATCGCTAGTCAGCAAAAGATCCTTGAGGTGTTACGACGTCTGACAAAATTACCAAATAGCATGTCTGAGTAATCATATTTGCACTAAAACATCACATCATGCTATAATGGTTAATATATCAGCAAACAAACTCTAGTGTATGAGTGCATGTGCATCTGGGTTACCTTAAGTGAGTCGAAGCAGGCGATGACGCGGCCGTTCTCCACATGGCAGGTTCGAGAGGGGTGAGCAAACTTGCATTCAGTGTCTGAGCGTGAGCAAGTTCCTCTCTGGAACTCTCTGCACACCTCCAGCGTCAGCCACTTGGTGTCGCGGCCCATGGTCACATTGACAGCCATGGCGGTCCCTCTGCAAGCGGCGGGTGAGCAGAGGGCTGGGGTGGGGCAGCCAGGCGTGATAAAGCACAAAGGCTTCAAAAAATCAGCACAGTGGCAAGGAGATCCCCAGTCTAGTGTAGAAAAAAAAAACTCTTACGAACAGGAAGGGGGCATACTCTGGTGACCGACCAACCAAAGGGGAAGTATGACAAGAATATGAGATCAGCTTAAAGTCAGGTAGGGAGAGTGATGAATCCAGAGGACTGAGGTGGGGTAGGTCACTGTGACATGCTGCGGTGCATCTTCGGCTGCCGTCCAGGAAAACAAAGCATTAAATGTAGAATAAAGCGGCACTTTCTGTTTGTCTGCAGTGGTCGCCCCACCGTCTAGACTCACCCTCTGGAGATCTGGGTTTAAAATAGCCCTCTTGCATTGATGTAAAATAGACTTTCTGTAATTTTAGGCTTTCGAAACCCCCTTCCCCGGTGCCATAGCTGCAGCAGTCCCTAAAGATGCTCTCGCATATTTGGGTCACAAGGGATGGAGAGGTTGCAGAAGAAAAAAACTTTAAGATCCTAAAAGGGAAACTAACTGACTGGAGTCCTTGTACAAAAAGGTGAAATGGTGAGCAGGCAAAGTTGAATCGGGGAACAGGCAAATGGGTTGATTGACTGTCAGGGTAAAATATAGCCTGAGCCAAGGCCAAGCGCACACGCGTGCTCTCTGGAGTCAGCAGGGAAGAGAGAGCACTCCGAAGCAGAGACCAGCCAGGATGGGAGTGCGGACGCAGACAAGGGCTTCTGCAGCATCCAGATGAGGCACTTTATGGTGATGCGAGTCTTCTTTCACTTGAATCGCTTTCTCATCCCTGCCGCTTTCCCTGCGTCCCTTTCATTGGACTGTGACTTGTCTTCACGCACTTCTAAGATAGTCCTCTTGCGGTAGGAGAACCTGACAAAAAAAACAAAGGCAACAAACTCAGTTAAGTTGCAAAATACAAGTGGAAGATAACAAAGCAAATGCCTAAAGCTGCAGCTGTTTATATTGCAAACCTTCAACTGGGGAATACAGAGGTGAACGATAAACAGAGAGAGGCTGAAAGCGCATGGCAGAAAGCGCGAGTGAGAGAGTGCACGAGAGGTTGAGGAGGAGTGCAGACAGGAGGCAGGCAGCAATGCAAAGGAAAGGGCAGGCTGTGTCTTGATTAAGAGATAGAGAGAGGGAGGGAAAGAGGGAGGAGGCAGGGAAAGAGACGGAGAGAAAGAGAGAGAGAGAGAGAGAGAGAGCACATGGGAGACAGCAACGTCACTTAACAACTCTAAAGCGACAAAGTTAGCACCAAACGAAGCAGTGCTCATTGCAGAGGCCATAAACTATGTGGTGATCGCACGCTTTCTGAGTTTAGGATCTGAACGTGGCTTTTGTGAGAGAATAAGAAAGTAGAGCAAGTGAGAGGAAGGGCAAATCCCCATAGCTGCAGCTTCAGAGCACGGAACACTAAAGCAGCCAATCAGCAGCTGAGCTGCAACCTGCCAAGGTGGATCGGCCAATCAGGGGAGGCTAATATATCGATCGTTAGTCTCCCCACCCTCTTTGTCATTGCATTGCTCCTTGGCTGAATCCGAAGGAGAGTCTCTCCTGGAGTATTAACAGGAAGGTTCCGGCACAGAGGCGATCACTGCGTCATCTCGCTGGAGTCACAGGTGGGAGAATGAAGGGAACAGAAAGGACAAGTGAATGGATCGTTATCGCATTCATTCTGCACGTGGTGATGGGAAATAAGGGGGGGGGGGAGCACCACAGGGGGATGTGAGTGGGTGTCTTGGGTGGGTCTGACAGCTGATATGTCATCCCTTGAGAGAGACAGGGAGACAGTACAGTGAAGAATAATCAATGGTGTGATGACCAAGCATACTCAAACCGATGCGGGAGGGAGGAAAGGATAAACAAATATTAGGATGGCAAAATGAAAACAAATAAAGCAGAGGTGAACAAGCAGACAGTGAGGAGATTAGAGGAGAGGTTAAGGCAGATATTATCTGTCCCCATGTCTCACAGCGACAGACACAGACGGAGAAGGCGGCAGGTTGAAGTGGAGGGGGGTTACTGCGCATGATCAGAGCACGAAGACAGACGGTCCAGAAGGAGAGCAATGCGGTTAGAGATCGGGAGAGAAAATGAGGGAGAGAGGATAGAAATTGAATTAATGACACCCACCTCCAGATACAAGAACAAAGGCACTAAATGCAGTGCAACGTAACACCACGCAAGGCAGAAAGTAGGTTTTACAGCAGGCTGACGTGTAAACCCTCCCCCAATATCAGCCCTACAGTAAGATCGATGAAGACGCCCCCCAAGGGACCACGGACCTGCATCGAGCGGTTCGTCAGCACTGAAGTTAGCACATCTCTGTCTCAGAGCAGCATGGTACTTCAGCCACACCTGCTTCCTGCACACACACACACCAGCGAGAGGCCAATTATCTGATTTATATGTAAGCAGGTGAACGGAGAGGTGATCCGTGAAAAGAACATGTGGCTGTGACGTCAGCCGCTGTGTCTGAGTCCCTCCGCAGACGCCACTATTACCCTAATATGTAGTACAAGCGCCACCTGCCCAACAATCACTAATCCCCCTTGAAATGATAATCATCGTTACTTCCCAAATTGGATGATTTTTTATCTTCCTGGCTTGTAGAGCTAACGATCACACACACCACAAAAACGATGGGACAGTTATAAATAAATGTCTCAAACTGATTTCACAACATGATTAAGTAAATTATTAACGCAAAGTAGAGCAACAAAGCACAACCTGACTAGTTGGTGTAGGCCTGGCCTAGTTATTACAAGTGGTATTCCCTGTACAGGCATAAAAGCAGATAGCACTAGGAGAAAGATGGAAGGACCACTAAATTAAAAAGAAAAACAAAGTGTTTGAAAAACTAATTTGCCAGTACCATGCCAAGGGTACTATGTTTACTATTTTTGAACAGAAATCTATTTTAAAATGTATAACTTTAATATACGTGTCAAACATTTGTGTCAGAACACACACAATTTAGAAGACACATTACAAGAGACAAAATATCATAAATCAGTACTAAAATTCTTATCAATTGTAATTATAAAGTTTTATACTTTGTTTATTGTCAATGATAGATGATTATTATTAGAAGTCAGTATCATATGATTGCAATGAAAAGTGAAAAACATATGCACTGACATTTTAAGAAAATGTTATATAAGCTAATATCCATATTTAGATAGAAAATTATATATATACTGTATTATGCATCACCTATATTTTACTCTAATCAACACTGATCAGTTAATTTATGCCTTCTTAACCCATCTGAATGGTGCAAGAATGAATCAGATTTTGCCAGGTTGCTTTGGCTGAGCAATGCAATAGGAAATTAAAAACAGCAATGCAGCATTTGGAATGCACATGCTGTAAAAAAAATTGTGTGTTCATGGAAATTATGAAAAATATATAGCCCAGGTTATTTAGAGATTCCTCTCAATTCACAATAAACCTGGAACAAAAAAAAAACAAACAAAAAAAACCCCCTCAAATTATGATGTACTTCACCCAAAACGAGTATCTCTGATGCACAGGCAAGAAGACAAATAACCTTGTGCTAGATACTAATAACGTCAGCTATATGTAGTACAATTGTTCTACAGGCTAGTGTAAGTGCTGGTTGTGTGTAGTCAGTTTACTTTGATGTTCTACAGCAGGAAGGCAGCTGGGCATGGATATACAACCCAGCATATGTGTGTGTGGTTTGGGCGCAGATATCAGAAGTGTGGAGGAGGTGAGTGTGCATTGTTTCTACAAGGTCACTGTGCTGTATACACACTGCACTTGTAGCAGTGTCCTACAGGCAGTGAATGTGTATGCACAAGAATCAAAGTCAATAACGGGAATGTATAGAAGACAGTGGATTTAAGAAGTAATACCTTTTGACAAAACTTGGCTGTGGTATGTAGATAATACTGTACTGTACGAGGCCGTCTCAGTCTGATAATTTAAGCTGTCGGCTACGTCCGACAGATCACACTATTATGTCTTTCTTTTCTTTTTCATTCTTTTATAACCTGTTTTAACACATTTTAATCTGTTTTTATCTGTTTTCATATTATTTGTTTTTATTTTTTGTACTTCTTTCTTTTATTCCTGTTTATGTAAAGCACTTTGAATTGTCACTGTGTATGAAATGTGCTATATAAATAAACTTGCCTTGCCTTGCCTTTAAAAACACGACACAGCTACTGTCTGTCTATGGTAAATAACATTATTGCTGCTAAATCCTCTGTGGTAGGCATGAAATGAAAATTAATGTTCTGTAAATGCACGTTGATTGATCTAACTGAATAATTATTTATCAAAATTACATTAATAATAACAAAAACACTCGAAAGTTTTAATGAAATGACATTCTTCATGGAGTCTTTAAGGAGATTTCTTCTATTAATTAGTTAGCATAAACCTCACCCCTCACCGAAAGTTACTGCAAGTTTGCATTTATTTTTGATTGGGACACCACATCTTAATGTAATCATTCATGGATGCACTAAATCAAGTTTATGTCTCCATTTCTATATTTTGTTTGCTAATTAGTTTCACTCGGATGTATGTCACAATAAGGCTGTGTTCACACTAGTAGTTTGGTTGTCTTGGTTTGTTTAATCCGAAGCAAAAAAGAAAATACCACATTTAGTTCTTGTTCTGTTTGCTCTGGCGTTTTACACTGTAAAAAAATCTGGCTGCCTTTTATATTTTCGTTGAACCAAATTAACTTTTCTAGTCACCTCAACCTACATCAATTAAAGTCATCATCAATTGTTAAAGCAACATAAAAATATTTGTCATTCAAATATTGAATATTGAATGTTTGTCATTAAATGTTTTACAGTGTATTACCAAACGTAAGGATACAAAAATGATTTTAAAACTGAATTAGCTAGATGTGAAAATGAGTGAAGAAGAGAAAACAGTGGCAGGAGTTTACAGAAACAAAGATCTGGTGCAAAGTTTTGAACTGTAATGGCCGACATCAAGATCACGACCATAAAGAAACATGCAAGTTTGAGCATTAGGGCCTTTTTAAGTTGCGTTTTGTGACAGCATGTCCTGTTCTTGTTTTAAACATATTTGGTCTTTGTTGTGTTCATTTATAAGTCAAACTGCACCAAACTGAGTTTGTTTAGAACTGAAAAGCAAATTTTCAGTGGGTTGTTTGGTTCAGATGGCATTATTCACACTAAATTACTTAAACAAAGCAACCAAACCAAAATTAGTTTTTTAATCAAATCTGAACATACCAAGTGCAATTACACTTGAATGGGAAATAAAAAGCTTTTGCTACTTCAATTTAATTGAGGCTTTAAAGTGCTAGTTCATCCAAAAATAAAAATTCTATCATAATTCAATTACCATCTTGCCATTCCAATACAGTAAAAAATGTTGGGTTCCACACAATCGATTTGTGTTGGGACAACATGAGGGAATTTAGCTAACACTAGTTTTTACAAATTTAAGTGGATTGAACATAAAACAATTAAGTTGTACCCAAACTACCTCAAGAATTGTGTTGTTTCAGCTCATTTTAAATAAGTATAGTTTGAACAAACAGCAAACTTCTTTTTCTGAGTGAAGGTTGTGTGACCTTTTGTTTATTTGTGGAACATTTAAGAGGAATTAAAGTATTGATTTTGTTTATAACCAACAAGAAAATGTGATGCAAAACTATTTCCATATTCCAAAAATGATAATTTATTATATTACAGGTTTGAAAAACCACGACAATCATTTACTCATCCTCTTTTTTGGGGGGGTAAACTACCTCTTTAAAACCAGAAAACCTGAGTTAGTTGTCTATTCGAGACACACTTGCTGAATGAGCTAATCTTAGATCTTGGAATTATCGATTATAGCAATCAATATGACAACAGCTGCCCTAGGTGTAATAATTGCAGTGATCACTAGAGTAAACACTGTTTAGCGTTCATCTGAAGTCTATATTAACTGCTTTTAAAGAGTATTTCACTGCAACTCATGTACTCAATTGACAGTATCAAGCATCAAGGTTTAATGAAAGAAACATTAATTAAACCAAGGTATACAAACAGACTACAATACAGAAAAAAAAACTCGCTGACCAGTATATTTTAAAAGCCAACCCAAATCTCACTGCCTGATGAAGCAACATTCTGCAGACGTGTCTTTTTTTTCCAGGTCCCACCGGAGTGCAACATTTTGCTTATGTAAATAAAGCAAAGGCCATAAGCCTTCTGCATGTGTTGGGTTATTTCCATGGACGTTCACAGTCTTCAGGACATGAGTCAAGTGTGAATGGGGAAAAGAGAACAATGCGCCACTTCCATGCTCATAATCATAACTAAAGATGACCTTGAAATGCAAAGAAGGTGATGACAGGCAAACAGTCGCAGGATTCAAACGAAAAGTATTTTCAATATGGTTTTCACTGCTCCCACTGTGTACTATGCAATGAGTTCCCAAATAACCCAGAAAAGCAAGTGAAGTAACTACATTGGAATGATATACAGAGCCGACGCATGACTGAATCTGGTTGCCATGCTCGTCTGCAGAGACGCCAGTGGGAGTGTGAGGGTCAGTTGGCAGAGGTCAGGGCAGGAAAAAAGAGGAGTCTGCTGTTCCAACGCACTGCAGCGCTCAGCAGCACTGGAGCGCCACAACATAACCTTCATACCACAGAGCTGACGCATGCAGGCCAGCCCAGCATGACCAGCACACACTGCAGCTCCAGCAGCACAGCACATGCTCCACACATACATTCTGCCTGCTGCAGCTTGTACTGCAGCATTTATTGCAGCTAAGAGGAAGTTCACTAACTCACAGTTCAGCTTTGCACTGCTTCTTAGTGACATTAATCGTTTACGTTGTTTACTAAACTTGGTGTCACTCCAAATATGCACCGACGGACCGAAATCTTTATTTAATACTGCATTTAAGTACATTTTTCAAGTATTTATGTATTTGTGAGTATTTTGGACATTATTTCAAAACATAATACTGTAGTTTATGCCTCAAAAACAACTAGTTGTTTCTTGTTATTTTTAACTTTCAGATGAGATGTGATAATGTGCCCAACTGGTGAACAAGCGGATTCTTTTTAATGATAAAGCCTGTTAAGTTATTAAGCAAATCGCACTGAATGATTCATTCGTTAATTGGACTTATCAGATTGCATCTGTTCTCGAGTCGACAACTCATTGACTCAAATGATCCAGTCAGAGTGAGTCTCCAGTTAATGTTTTGCTAATTCAAATTATCTGCTTAAAGCGAGTCTCCGGTTAACGTCACTATTCAAATTAACTGGTCAGAGTGAGTCTCCAGTTAACATCACTTTTTTAAATCAACTAGTCAGAGAGATTCTACATTTAACGTCACTTTTCAAATGAACTGGTCAGAGTGAGTCTCCAGTTAACGATTCATTGATTCAAATGAGCGGCGCCGTGGCACAGTGGGTAGTGCTGTAGCCTCACAGCAAGAAGGTCGCTGGTTTGAGCCTTGGCATTTTTGTGTGGAGTTTGTATGTTCTCCCTGTGTTCATGTGGGTTTTCTCCGGCTGCTCCGGTTTCCCCCACAAGTCAAAAGACATGCACTATAGGTGAATTGGGTAAGCTAAATTGTCCGTAGTGTATGTGTGTGAATGAGAGTGTATGGGTGTTTCCCAGTGATGGGTTGCAGCTGGAAGGGCATACGCTGCGTAAAACATATGCTGGATAAATTGGGGGTTCGTTCCGCTGTGGCGACCCCTGATTGATAAAGGGACTAAGCCGAAAAGAAAATGAATGAAGGAATGATAACTTCGCTTTTTCAAATAAACCGGTCAGAGCAAGTCTCCAGTTAATGAGTCATTGATTCAAATGGTCTGCTCAGAGCGAGTCTCCAGTTAACATCACTTTTTCAAATAAAGCAGTCAGAGAAAGTCTCCAGTTAAAGATTCACTTATTCAAATAAAATAACAGTAATGCATCTTTCCTTGTTGCCACAGCACATAATAAATAAAACACTGTATGGTTGCAAAGTGTTCTTAAAATGTAGTGTTTTTTTACCTCTTCTTTTATAAATGTTTATACTGTCCCTTAAACTCTTTTATTAAAGCAGACATTTGACATACATTCATTGTTTTCTATGTATATATAATTGCTATTGTAAATATTCATTTGATGCAGACTTCAAAATAAAAAGTCTATTTATAGCTCAAGTGATACACACACATTAATGTACTTTTTGTCATTTCAGAGCCTCACGGCTTCTTCAACAAACATTAACCAAACATTTCAGTCTGTGAAAGATGGCTGCGTACTTCTTTAAATGTTTGAATCTTATGAACAGACACACTGTCCCGGCCATTACAGGGAACAAACAGTCTGAATGACATTTAAAGGACAAGGCAGATCAGTGCAGAGAATCTGATGCAGAAGTACGACACGAATGTAACCGATATTGAGCCATGTGCGTACTTCCCTTAATGAAAGGAAACAATGCAAAAAAAAAACAGACACAGTTCTCTGTTCCCCAGAATCAGATCTGCAGCATTCACCAAAGAATGTCCACAGAAATGGACAGTTCAAGCGGGAGACATGCATGGCCTAACATGGTGGAGAGAGACGCGAGAGCTTGTGAGACGGGACTGGCAGAGGAGAAAAGCCCCCAGCCACAGGGAAAAATAATTAGGTTAAGTATATATAATCCTTTCAGCCTATTACAGCCCCACTGCCTTCATTCATAAAAACATGCAGCTGCCTGAGCTTGCTAACAAACTCACAGCCAGGACAGAGACACGTCCGGGGCTCTGGAGAGCACAAACAAACTCTAAAATCATAGGCTTAGAGCTACATGACACATTACAACAGGCTGAGCCTCTTCCCCTCAGCCCAGCTCAGCGTAATGTTGCAAAAACACACTGGAGAAATACGACGACCGTGACAAGCAACTGCTCATCAAAGATGACAAACAATTCTGCAATTACAAACACCCCAAGACATATTCGAAAGCAGGTCAGCTCTTTTAAATGAAGCCCAGACTTGCCAAACACTCATCTGCGCTTATGCAAATGCAATATTTACATGAACAAATGGTGCATTGCACTTTACAGAATAGTGGTTAAAAGCTCATTTGTGAGAACACAGTCTGATGTGTCATAACCTACTTGCAAAAAAAAAGAGGGCAGTGGCCGTATTTATAGAAGCAATAGTCTATTTTAATAGAGAAGCGATGTATACAGCAATATTATGGTGTCGCTCAATGTTTGATCGTCTGTAAATGGTGTCACTTTATCAGCCCAGCGCCTTGTTTTATTGCAATTTCAAAGCATATGGCATAACATAACCTACCATATTTGGTCCAACAAAGCGGGAGAGGGGAAATGAGGACACGTGCTTTGTGTGTACAGTAACCTCGCTCTCTGTTCTTATCATTAAATTTATAGAGTGAATGAAAGCGAGAGCAAAGTCCACAGTGTTGGTGGCAAACGTGCCTGAACCTGTGATGCAGCTTCAGCACATGCGGCGATATGCGGATGTGAGGTGCTACTGCTGTGTGAGCGTGTGCATGTGGGTTCATCAGGGGTCTTCTTTATATCTTATTCCCTATCTGCTCCCTGTGAGATAAAAGGAGGGTTAGTGAAACAGAAGCGCACCAGATTTTACCCCGTACATGCGAGAAGGGTTTTATTTTAACATGTTTGAGTAACTAGTAACTAAATGCAGCATTGCATGGGGGTAGTTATAGGAAGCACCAGTCGTCTGAGAACCAAATTTCCCCCTAAATTTTACTGGTTGGAAAGGCACCTTCATTGGGAACTCTGACGTGACGTATGCTGGTCAACAGCGACATCAAGCTCAGCACTCAACAGAATTAGGGCTCAACATTAATGCTTGTTGGGGCAATTCATCCTAAACAGTGGAAATGGAATTAGTATGTCCCAAATAATATGAGTATTTCAAAGTTACCTGGATCGTCTACTATTTCCGGTAAAAAATTAAAGTGCAGAAACGTGCGTAATCTAACTGCCCAGAATACATTGCGCATTGGATGTGAATTCAATTAGAACTACAAAGATACACTAGAAAAAATACTGGGTTCCACACAATTCCTTCATGTTGTCCCAACACAAATCGATTAAGTTAACTTGATCATTTTTCCAAATGAAAGTGGATTAAACATAAAACGTTTAAGTTTAAGTTAACCTTAAGAATTGTGTTGTTTCAACTTATTTTAAATAAGTAGTTTGAACAAGAAGCTAAATTAAATTTTCGAGTGTAGATAAAATGTTAACACACTAAAAACACTGCGAGACCAAAGGTTAAGTGGAGAGGCTTTGGTAAAGATGTTTGAATGATTGTTAATTAATATCCAACCTTATTAAAATATTGCTAATAGTGCTATATTTCATCTGCATCAACAACATGAACATTTCTAAAGACATGCTTGGTCATTAATGTCTGAATGCATAATTACGCAAACACCTGAGGAAACTTCTCTGCATGAAAGCCCCGCGATTGGCAGATTAACTTGCTGGTGCATCTCAAATATGGTAGAAAATTAAATATAAAATAAATGCAGATGATGTGACAAGATGATCGATAGGGCACGTGAGTAAGAAAATTAACAGTCCATTAATGAAGAGTTAGTTTGTCCCAAAACTTGCATGTTCTTCTGTTACAAACTTAAAAGTATTTACTTTTTCTCCTCTAAAAAATATACAAACTTTTAGGATGCAGCATAAGTAGGTAAAATGGGATGCAGGAAAGTGCAGATATAAACAAACGGTTGCTTAGAGACAAGGTTGACCAATCAGAATCGGTTGACAATGGTTGAGAATCTTAAATTATATACTTTCAAATAAATTATAACACTACTTGGTTATCAAATTTCATATCACAGTCTGCTGCTCTTTCAGACATACTGTATGTAATTCAAATAGTTCTGAGATGCCAAACTAATTGCGATACAATTGGAGTAGAGTTCATATGAATAAATCGAATGAACCGTCTTTAGAAAAGTTTGTGATATTTTCTGTTCACCTTGCCTCTGAAAAATACACATTAAAGTAATCTAAAGTAATAGTAGTCTTAATAGCGCAGTGCTGCTATGTTTACAGCCGTAACGCTATATCATTGGTGTTTATAAGCACCACCTGCTGGAAAAGAGTGAATTTGTGTCTCATTCAGCTCGTCCGCTGTTTCCTTCAGTAGTTTTGTGAGTTACACTTTACAATAAGGTTAAATTTGGTAATGTTTCACTAGTTAATGTATTTACTAACATGAACTAAAAACGAAACCAAACTCGTTAATTTAACATTTACTTGTTTATTATTTATTTAGAGTATTTATTAATATATATATATATATATATATATATATATATATATAATTTATTAATAATTTCAACATTTATTATTCCAAATATAAGCTTGTTAACATTAGTTAATGCACTGAGTTAACCAGGACTAACAATGAACAACTGTATTTTCATTGACTAGCATTAACAAAGATAAAAACTGTAATAAATGTATTGTTCATGTTAATAAATACATTAACTAGCGGAACCTTATTTTAAAGTGTTACCATTTTATATATGCCAATAGTTTCATAAAACTAAAGTCAGACCATTCTGTTTTTGCTTCAAATTATGAAACTAATCTAATTTAGATTACTAATCTTAATATAAATTTAAAAACTACTCATGAGGCAATCTTTGTTTAGATCAACATGTAGTGGTTACTTGCCTCTAATTTTAAATGAATTTACTGAATTTAAACTTTTTCAGTTACTGTATAATGACCTCAATGTCATTAACATAAAAATAAAAATGATGAGAATATCAAATCGCAAGTTGAGTGAATCATTACATCACTACTCTGAAGTAGAAAAAAAATCCTTCCCAGCTCCTACAGTGTGAAAATTGCGTACTTCCACCAATAGTTCTAGGAACCATCAAAATGTTCCTCCAAAACAAAAGCCCTTTAATGGAGTTCGTTATCAGACTGTGTTCTGCCTCACTGGTGCCGTACTGTACATGGGCTTAAGTCTAGTTTAAATCAGGAATTGATGGATAAACCGACCCCTCGGGCAGAAGGAGGGCACGTGCCCTGGTATTAACACCAAGATATATGATTTGTTGGCCATGTGAAGACCTTTAAATTGCAGACATAACTAAAGGGCAACGATGCCAGTGAAGTCTGACAGACACCAACTTTCTAAAGCAGCAGGAGTCCTCTGACCTGACCTTTGACAGCACACATCACAAGGTGTGAAATCAAACAGAATATCATCCACCACTCACACGACTGCAGAGCACCCGCTTCACTTTAAAGCAGTTCTTTTGTGGTTCAAGTCAAATATGATATTCTTTGAACAAAATCTGTGATCGAAGGAGGCCATTATAAATGTTGCAATTATTAATATAAAGCAAGTCCTGCAGTGAAACAACTATTTAGAACTTCATAGCCTTCTGTTCTAGGGTGTGTTGTTTACACTTGGCAGATTTGGATTGATTAAAACAAACTCTTGAGCGACTGCTCGGTTACTGCAGTCATTTGAATAACTGTGCAAGTTGCATCTGAATCTTGGTCCACACATTAAACAAGCAGACAGAGTTCTTTTTTCAGAGGTGTTGGTCCACTTGTTTGGTGTTACGGATGGCAAAGTTCAGAGTCAGACTTGACCAGAATTAACCAAACTTATTAAAATGTGACTATAAAATGGACTGAATGCTTGAGCATACTACAAGTGAACTACAAGTATGAACAGATCTTTAATTTGTGTACAGGCTATTAAAGCCTACTCAGGGTTGTTTTTTTTTAATATGTCAGTTTGAACTGTTCTATTTTTTAGCATTGAAGCAAGACCTTGTCCTAAAAAACCTTGAAGTCTGAGCAACTAAAACATATTTTAGAGTAGAATGTAACTAAATTATTTTAATTTACACTTTCAATTGGTATTAATGAATTAGGTAAAATAAACTAATGCTTTTCAGCATTTATTCATCTAGGCTCAGGCTAATTTAGAACTATTCATAGTAATACAATTATGTAAATCAATATAACATCAGTGAATGAAGAACATTGTTGTAAATTTGCTAAAATCAAGTTAGCTATTGCATATAATATCAACATATAGAACTTTACTATAAACTGGTACCTAAAGCTAAAATGCCTGAGACTTCTATTAAATAATTAGTTGATATTAGTGTGGAAGCACTGTATGTTAAACACTCATCATATACGATACAGGTTTGACAGTGCATAAATAAAGGAACTCTTTTTATTTGAGGGAGGAATGCATGCCTATCCATTATACAAAGACCAAACAAACCAAAGCACTTGGCTCTGGACAGTAGTCTGCGCTGGCATATGTCCGATGATGTTAAAGGTAAGCGGGACAAAGGACATTTAGCTAATGCACCAAGATACAAAACCACCCTCAGACACTTTACCAGCCCCAACTTTACACGTTCCGGGAAACCAAGGACAAATTCAGCTCGTATCGTGGGTGAGCACCTTATGGTCGAGACTGGCCATGGCCATGAAAATTGAAATGTCAGCGTGACAGCAAGACTAGCTTTAGATGCCAGAGACAAATACAGCATCAGAAAAGACACACACACACGGCCCACCGCACCTGACTATTAGACCGGGGCCCATGATGACATGTGAGCGGAGTTTGAGCTCCATCCAACCTGTTTACAAACTAGGGGCTGTTCAGGGCACTGACGGAAAGCTCAACAGCTGTCAGCAAGAGTATGATCAATGCGCGACAAACAACTGCATTATTGACGCTTTATTACCACTGACAGCTCGAGCGAAGGGTCAAACGAGAGCCTCGGCCCCGTATAAATATGAAGGAACTGAAAATCTAGACTTATGCGTCACGGTGCGAAGAGGGCCATGTGCGCAAAAGCAAGGTTAGAGATGGAGACCCATAAACGAGCGAGCGTCAGTCGTGACAGCGAGCAATGCAATACACCACTCACATTTGCAAAAACAACTATCCGCTAAAGAAGATGAAATGTTGGTGTTCGTGAAAGCAGATGACTCACCTGTGCAGACGGCGCCCGACTGGAGCTCAGTGACATCAAATGCAGCGCAAAGCGAAATAAAGATTTGTCAATAACTACGTCACGATCACTGACTGATGTGAGGCGCGCGCTTTGGGTTGCAAAAGTTCCCGCTTTGAACCGAGAGCTTTCGAGATCGCGCGGTTTGCTGCTTAAAGCCTTGTACGATGACCAGCGGCTGCGGGGTGTTTCGAGTTGAACGACGAAGCGAGCGATGGGGAAGCGTGAAGCGAACTTGCTAGCTGCTGCTAGGCAGAAGACGAGACGAGGGAGGGCAGGAGGGAGGAGTAGAGCGAAAGTGTGCATGGCACTACGTGCATTCCCATGTATTGCCTCCATTTTAGGGGGATTCCCACTCGCCCTCGGTGCAAACTGCACCTCATTGAACTACTACGATGAGAAATAGTTTAAGCTTTATATATTTAACTGCATGTAATAAGTTCAGTGCTGAAAAGCTATGCAAATATTTAGACAAGATCGCTCTGTAAATGTTACATTGCTTATGAGTAACGGAAATGTGCACTCAGCGCACTTAATAACTAAAAACTGCAATAAGTATTAGTATCATGAAACATTACAAGCATGCGTGCTGATATGACCCCAGAAGATCGTATTATTCTACATGTCGAGTCGCCCTCTCGTGGGCGCAGCCGTGATGACATCACATGACTCGTGTCACGATTGATCAGTTATTAAAACATACTATGGAATCATCAAAACATCTTCTTTTGGGTTTAACAGGGGAAACTCAAATGTTTAAAAATAGTTAAAGTGGAAGTAAATGATGACAGACTTTCATTTTTGGGTAAACTATGCTTTTATATAGCTTACAGCCATTTCAGAACCCTTCATAAAGGTTTACAGTACACAAAGTAACTTAGTGGGGGTTAGTGCAATGCATCAGCCAGCACAAGCCTGCAATAAATAAATAAAAACTCAGGAATTAAGCAGAACAAATTAGTAAGCACAATTCCCTACATCTGGGAAGAAAGTTTCCAGTATAACCAAACTTACCATTAATTTGTTTAATCTTTCATCTAAATGAGTACATGCATTTCACTCCTTAGATTGCCCAAAGAAGAAAAAAAAACTACAAACAAGTAACTGAAAAAGATATACCCATACACCTAATTTTAAGAGAAGAGTAATAATTAAATAGTAAATTATTATTTTCGCATCACTTAGGACCAGTGAGAAAACCTGTCACTTGTAATCCCTTTCAATGGTCAAGTCATTTTAGAACCTACAAACTCCAAAACTTTCACGATTGAAAGTTAACCGGACAAACCAAATTACCCAGCCACTGTTGTATAGATCTACATTACACATCAAGAGTTTACCCAAGCTTTCACTTGAAAGCAAGGAGTGTAACTTTGGCTCCATCTACTGTTGAGAAAAACAAAGTCCAAGTAAAGAGAAGCAAACTGGATTATTATAAAAATGTATTTATTATTACTCACAAATGTTATCCATTCTAGCCAGCAGAGCAATCAGTGCTCCTCAGTACACATATGGTGTGGCATAAAGACATAGTGACTTAATGGCTTTTTATTTTCAAGTAATGAAAAATCATGAGCCAACCCATATCCTGTGATTTATTAGCAAACATATAAATAAAAAGAATGAGAAAGTAATGCATATATATGAAAAACAAAGACAGGTGTTGGACTTGGACATAAGGCTGATGTGATATGCATGGGATTGTGACAGTCGAAGACACTTGATTAAAATGATTAGGCGATACTTAAAAACTTACATTACAGGAATGTAAATACCAATGTGCAGCCACCTCAGCTTCTTCAGAAAAAAAAAAAAAAATTCTGAGACATTCCAATCTTTGGCTTTCACAATAAGCAACCATTGTGATTTTCAGTACATTTACTGCAGGGACGACCTCCCTGGTGCAACCCGCAATTCACAATGCCCTATCTCAAGGGCAAAGTGCTGATGGGACAGTGAATTTTAGCATCTCTTCAGTTCACAAGAGGAGTCAGGCTGCAAGACGGTCATTGATTGATATCTGACAGGGAACTGGTGCCAAGAACTGATACATATGAAGTTTTCCATGTGCATTCCACAAAATGCATGTCACAGAAAGAGCAACCCACAATTAACAACCCGTATATTGCTAATATTTAGCAGTGATTTGGGCTTCAAGGATTATAGGTACCATAAAGTAATAAAATGGAATCACCATTTTGTAGTTCAGTATTAAGTTCAACCCTCTTCCCAAATAGCCATTTGCTACCGCCATTGCTCTACATTTTCTAAATAGTCCAATATGGTTTCATTGTCGTCCTCCTCTAGCCAGTTCTCCTCTACCTGTCCTTCAGTCTCGCTCTCCAGCATTCGTCCAGCATCTGCTTGTTTTACTTCAGCAAAAGCGGGCGACTGCTCTGTCATTGGCGGCTCCTTGGTGGGTTCAAAAACAGCCTTTCCAGTCACCCCCCACCAAGACTTCACCTTGGCACGTAGCTTGCGCCTCTCCTGTATGCGTCGCTGACGGGCCTCCCTGCGCTCTTGCTGTCTGGCGAACTGGAAGCGCTGCAGGAAAAGATCCCGTGCATATTCGTACAGCTCCACATCCCATTGGTTGAGCTCTCGAATCCTGCGTTGGGTCTCCGGTTCCACCTCTACGCTCGCAGCCCGGGTGCCATTGAGCTGTGTGAACGGCGCAATGAAAGACAGACGGAATGTGTGTTCAAACAGGTACTGCGTCTTACGCTGATATTCGGTCAGACCAAAAAAGGCCATGTTTCGCAAGTTGCGTTTGGCACTTTCCAGTAGCATGGCCCACCGCTGGTTCTCGCTCATGACCGTAAGGTTGTAGCAGCCCACCAGGCTGAGGTCGGCCAGCATTCGGGTCTGTCTGTTGTTGGCTAGGTTGTAAGGGCACGCCATGAACTCCTCCAGCGAGCAGCCTGACCAGTCATCGCCGGGGTAACAGCTGGGCAGCTCGGTCAGGGTTGGTAAACGGCCATCACACATGTGTTTAGAAGCTTTCCAAGTGGCTCCACGCTGAACGTGCCTCCATTCGCTGAGATACCGCCACACCGGATCCCTCAAGATGGTGATGTAGTAGTAGTTCCTACTGCATTTGAAAAAAAATAAAAAAAGTGTTTGTCAAAAAACAAAAAAGCACTCAAAACTAAAGTGATCACTGCCGAGCAACAAAATGAAATGCAATATTGTGTATGAATCATTAAGTTGGGTAAAGCTGTCATATTTTGTGCATGTTCGCGGTGACAGAATTATTCATGGCGCAGTTTCTGAGCGCATCAAGGGAGCAATCTTGATGGAAAAATGGAATGAATTATTGCTGGTTGACTGTAATTATGGGCATTTCAGCATAACAGCGGATGAGAAGAATCATCTTTCAGCTCACATCTGCAACACTTTCCATATGAATATCAATTAAGACTGCCTGAATAAACTCCATTCAACAACAGCACAGCAACACGTCTCCGGAGAGCCTCAACTTTTCCTTTACGTATCAGCCAGCAATGAGCCTGTGGGATTATGATTTGATCTAATTGTGTCTATTTGAAAAACTGGCTTTACATGTGGTTATGTCTATATGCACCAGCTTATAGAACTGTGCATGCTCATTTTGCCACTTTTTAAATATTTACATTACTTTATTGCTTACTTAGTTAATATTTTAAAATACTAAGAATTTAAAAACAAACTGTTATGCAAGTCTTATACTTTACCAGATCACAAATAACTATCCATGGTGAACATTATAAGGCTGTGATACCCATATTTACTTGCATTTAAGGAGTTAGTTTACCCAAAAATGCCAATTTACTCACCATTTACTCTCCATCATATGATTCCAACCCTTTTTGAGTTTTTTTATTTTATTGAACACAAAAGAAGGTATTCTGAAAAATGTTGGACACCAGTACCCATTGACACCCACTGTAGAAAAAACTAAATACTATAGAAGTCAATGGCTACTGGCTTCCAGCCTTTTCAAATATTATTGTTTATCAAAAGAAATAAACTCAAATAAGTTTAGAACAAGTGACGGGTGAGTTACTAATGACAGATTATAAATCTTTGGGTGAATTATCCCTTTAAGCCATAACATTTTTGTATTTCCGTTTAACTGTGCTGCTGTTTATATAACTGTCGAATTTACTTGATTTCTTCAATGAATTTTTAGTTTTAAATCAAACATGTTAACATGAAACAGTATGAATTTCAATATCCGTTATTCATTGTGTAACTGACATTTATGTCTGATAGTTAAAACTGATTATCAGCCATAACACAATAGAACTTTGTGTTATCAGTTTTGGCCAAATTGTTAGTACTGCCATATCTCTTGGCCTTTTTGCTACAGTTTCAACATGAAAAAATTAAGTTTTACTCATTCTGTGTTGATTTTTCCATTTACTTCTCATTTTATTCTCTTATTTTCACTACAGCTGAATTTATCTGATAAAAATACAGTAATGTTATGAAATATTATTACACTAAATATCTACTTTACATTTTAACAGATTACAGAACGTGATAATTATTCCTGTGACAGTGACGACAGTGACAAATTACTCCATGTTTAATTTCTTTCAGAAATCATGTTAATATGCTGACTTATGCTCAAAAGCCATTTCTAAGCAATTTCATAATTACTGACTGTAATTCACCTTTTGGCATGCTACAATAATTTATATGAAATATTAATTACATGTAACATAGCTCTTTGCTGTCACTTGTGATCATCCTTGCTAATCAAACACATTAACTTCTTTGAGAAACCCCCAAATATTTGAACAGC
>CAIGQW010055024.1:8322555-8342999 GCA_903798125.1 Danio choprae
TCTATCTATCTATCTATCTATCTATCTATCTATCTATCTATCTATCTATCTATCTCTGTCCACCTGTCCATCTATCTGTCCACCTGTCCATCTATCTGTCCATCTATCTATCTGTCCATCTATCTATCTATCCATCCATCCATCCATCCATCTATCTATCTATCCATCCATCTATCAATCCATCCATCCATCCGTCCGTCCGTCCATCCATCCATCCATCTGTCCATCCATCCATCTATCTATCTATCTATCTATCCATCCGTCTGTCCATCCGTCTGTCTGTCTGTCTGTCCATCTATCCTTCTATCTGTCTATCAATCCATCCATCCGTCCATCCATCCATCCGTCCGTCCGTCCGTCCGTCCATCCATCCATCCATCTATCTATCTATCTATCTATCTATCCACCTATCTGTCTATACATGCATCTATCTGTCTATCCATCCATCCATCCATCCATCCATCTGTCTATCCGTCTATCTATCTGTCTATCCGTCCATCTATCTATCTATCCGTCCATCCATCCATCCATCCATCCATCTATTCATCTATCTGTCTATCTATCTATCTATCCATCTATCTGTCTATCTATCCCTCTTACCGTCCATCCATCCATCCATCCATCAATCTGTCTATCCTTCAATCTAGCCATCTATCCGTCCATCTATCTATCCATCTATCTGTCCATCTATCCGTCCATCCATCCGTCCATCTATCTATCTATTTATCTATCTATTTATCTATCAATCTATCTATCTATCTATCCATCCATCCATCCATCCATCCATCCATCCGTCCGTCCATCCATCCATCTATCTATCCATCCATCTTTTCTGGACAAAAATTTAACAAAAAAGCATGTTTAGGAACCCTGAATACTTTTTTTCCAAATTTGATTTAATCATCAAAAATTCTGTCAACATATATAACAAATATCCGGTGCAAAAAATATGATCATCTCATTGATCCACCTGCTTTTAGCTGTACCATTCCAGCAATCATCACCGGGGGCAATCCTTTCTCCAACACACACTGTGTCCGGCAGGGTGGACCAGAATTTCTTGGCATGCTTTAATTTCTTCTTGACATCCGTCAGCTAGAAAACAGACAGATTGTTTTAATGTCAAATGCTCCACTCAGCATCAGTTAGCAATCTGCTTTTCAAAGAGATAGTTCACCCATATATGAAAGTTCTTGTTTTGTGTGCAACAACAAAAAATTCATAATTTAGAACCACTCGAGTGTGAGTAACTGGTGATCAAATTAAATTTTTGGGGTGAATGATGCCGGATGGTGTGTCAAGTTTCTGGGTCCAAATTCTCTATCAGATGACAAATGCAAACAAATAATGACACTAATATATGCACATAATGTGCTTTAATACTTTAGAAAATTATGATCATGATATGTTTATATCAATACCTAATCTCAGATGGTCAGAATTATCTTTTAGAAATCATTAAAATACTGGTGTCTGGGTTTTAGAAAGTGCAGAGACTGCATTTGACTTTAGTCTTTGTAGACTGACTTCAATGTGTGATCATAAAACCGTGATCATAAACAGCTATTGAGTTTTCTCAAATCAAATGAGTAGAGGCTTGGACCTGGAAACAGTTTTCCATACATCACAACTTAAGGAAGGCTGTTTTCCTCACCAGTCTGTCCAGGCTGGTGCCAGCAGCCGTGGTGGGTCTGGCATCAGGGCTGTAGGGTCTGAAACGGCCAGGGAAGCCTGAGTCTTTAGGAGACCGCCGGGTGCGGAAGGCCATGTTGGGTTTGGGCTGCCCACAACCCTGAAACACCTGAAACAGGCAAAGAACCAAATAGCACAGTTAGTAAGACATAAAAGTAAAACATGCATTGCATATATGATTTACCGTATCATTATGGATAAAATATTATAAGCACACCTTCTGTGAGACCTGTATGCTGTTCTCCTGCATGTTCATGATAGCGTCTGAAATCTTCACATCTATGGGGTCCATGACTGACTCGAAGTTAAAGGGTCCTTCCAGCCTCTCAGCGAGACCTAACATGGAATCTAAAATTGAAAAAAAAAACATTAATGAAGGGAACACCCACTTTGGCTCAGGTATTTTAGAAAAAGAGGAAAACAAAACCATACTCAAGAGAACCAGAATACAGGAATTGGACCAAAATTGTCATACTTTTTTTTCTGATACCAATGTTAAAGTAAAAAAGGATATCCTAGTTCACACAAAAATAAACAATTTCTTACTACTTGCTCACTCTCAAGTGGTTCCAAACCTTTATGAGTTTTTTTCCCTGTTGAACACAAAAGAAGATATTTGGAAGAAACCTGTAATTATTAACTTCCATAGTAGGAAAAAACTAAATACTAATGGAAGTCAATGGGGACTGGTTTATTCCAACAATCTTCTTTTTGTGTTCAACAGAAGAAGAAAAAAACTCAAACAGGTTTAAGACAAGTGAAGAGTGAGTAAAAGATGACAGAATTTTCAGTTTTGAGTGCACTGTCCCTTTAAAGTAGCAAGCATTATTTTTTTTTTGTTTCCTGATGGAACAAAAAAACATGAAACCAAACGAACAGCTCATATAGTCAAACTGTCAGGTATAGATTATCTTTAGTGAAACCTTGTCTTTCAGTTACATTAAATGAAAGCTTCCTAAAACTAAAGTGCAGCCTATAGCGGGTTTACAACGATAGTCTAAGTAACTTCTGCCACTAGAGGGCAGCATAAAGTCATGGGTCCAGCCTAATCTAATGAGTGTGAGACTAAAGCCTGTTGCTCCAACGGCTTGTTAAACAGTCAGAGGCCTGAACAAGGCTCCCCAATTAAGGTTCACCCAAAGCTGACAGGCAGGGTGAGCAAAGCCAGTCCCAGTTTTCTGTGAGCCAGGAACAGTTTGCAAAAGCGCATGAGAACGTGTGACAAGACCTGAGACCACACGGCCTTCAGTCACAAGAGGCCCAAAACACTTCATGAAACACTTGCAGGGGAAAAAACAGAGCTGTTCCCCAGTGCTCACTCTTTATTTCAATCCTCAAGCTTCAAGTCAATTATTTTGGCCTTAAAGCAAGTGGAAACTCTTGACCTGTTCATTTTTAATCTGCGGTTACCACACTCATGTGCTTAGTGTGGAAAACTGGTTCAATAAAATCTAGTGGTGGTTTAGTAATGAATCAATTACTTAAGCTCTTTAACACACCGGCCTCCCTTTGCAACTGGTATTAAAGGGTTAGTTCACCCAAAAATGAAAATTCTGTTATTAATTACTCACCCCCAGAGACACCTCATGTCAAAAATGCTAATTTTATGTCAAAACCTTGAAGTCTATTTTACATCCACACATTGATGCCTGTTTGACCACAATTTCAAATGTACACTGGATTTTGCATTTCTACAATGCATTTAAACTACCTTGATGTCAAACTGACATCTAAAATTGTTGTCAAAAAATTTATTACAGGACAGTTCTGTAATCAATGACACCAATGTTAGACCTCAATTTGATGTCGTTTTGACATCAAGGTGTCCGCTGGACCTCATGTTGTTCAAAACTCCTGAGACTTACTCATCTTCGGAACACAAACTAAGATATTTTTAGGTGAAACAGAGCTCACTCAACCTCAATAAACAGTAATGGTCCAGACTTCAAGTCCAGAAAAATACCAAACAAACATCCTCAAAACAGACCGTAATTGCCTCAGCGGTTGAATCAGAGTATTATCAAACTACAAGAACACTTGTGTGTGCACAATAAACTAAAATAGCAACTGAGAGCTCCCTCACCCACAATAAACAGTAATGGTCCAAACTTGTTCAAAGTCTAGAAAAATACCAAAAAACATCCTCAAAACAGAGCATATTTACCTCAGTGGTTGAATCAGAGGATTATCAAAATACAACAATACTTTTATGCACACATTAAACAAAAATAGCAACTTTATTCAACAGTTTCTTCTCCTTAGTATCAGCAAAGGGTGCAGGCTTACATCGCTGTGCCCTTTTTATGTCGCACTCGATCACCTACCATGCTTTTAAAGCATGTGGTCAAATGTGTTTCAACAGTCAGCAAAGACAGCCTAGTAAGTCTCCTTCTACTGACTTAACATGTGATTGCTTTGAGACATGTTATGAAAATGCGCAGCAAACAAAGAGATTTATAGCCCTATCAATTGTACAAAATTATAGTCGGCATCCACATACAGTTGAAGTCAAAATTATTAGTCCTCCTTTTTTTCTTTTTCCAAATATTTCCCAAATGATGTTTAACAGAGCAAGGAATTTTTTACAGTATTTCCTATAATATTTTTTTCCTTAAAGTCTTATTTGTTTTACTTCGACTAGAATAAAAGGAGTTTTAAATATTTAAAAAACCTATTTAAGGTCAATATTGTTAGCCCCCTTAAGCAATATTTTTTTTATTGTCTACAGAACAAACTATCATTATACAGTGATTTGCCTAATTACCCTAACTTGCCTAGTTAACCCAATTAAGTCTTTAAATGTCACTAAGCTGAATACTAGTATCTTGAAAAAAATGATGAGGAAAAAAAAGAGGTAAGGGTCTTAACACATTTAAATCATGTTAATACTGCAGGCCTCTCTTACCGAGGAAGTTATTCCACTCTGTGTCCAGATCGGCCTGATTGGCCAGACAGCCCCTCATGACATTCAGACAGTAGTTCTTGCAGGGTTTCAGCGCCACCTGACCGCTACAGTATGGGCAGTATAACATCTTCATTGCTGCGCGCACACAGCTCGGAGAGGCGCTCACCTGAGAGAAAGGACGAACAAGAAGAGTTATTGAGCAGAGTCAGCAAAACAGACAGAAAAGGTTAATGAGTCTGTAACCTAATTCATATGCCTGATGTTGCTGATAAAACACTGAACAAAGAGCATTAGTGACCCCGCCACCTTTTATAAGGTCACTGCTGAACTCGTGTTTGCTCAATTTATCATTGGAGGTTCAATTGCTTCTGCTAACTCACTACAGAGAGAGAGAGAGAGAGAGAGAGAGAGAGAGAGAGAGAGAGAGAGAGAGAGAGAGAGAGAGAGAGAGAGAGAGAGAGAGAGAGAGAGAGAGAGAGAGAGAAAGAGAGAGAGAAAGAGAGAGAGAGAGAGAGAGAGAGAGAGAGAGAGAGAGAGAGAGAGAGAGAGAGAGCCTTGGCCTCTGATCTTTTAATGCCAGAAGATAAGCCTTGATTGGTTCATCCAGGTGTCCACCTTCACATGCTGATAACCTGATAGAAACCTTTACTTTTCATTTATGCTGACTCGCTTAAAATGTGTAATTCACCAAGTTCGTTTTAGGGCTGGCTATTGATTAAGATTTCCATGTTCATTTGGTCTCCGTTTAACAAAAAATGTATTCAACATGATTGCATCTGATTCACTGGGATATGTGTGAGATGTATTTTTGCTTATATAAAAAGGTAAATGAATCTGGCTTGGCATTTTAGAGTGATTGAGTCGGATTTATTTTGATATTTTAATTTAGTGCATCCCACTCTCTTACAAGTGTTGTTTTTAGGGGGTTAAAAATGTATTAAAAAGCATATTTACGTTAGCATTTTTCCACATATTTGGGTTGAAACAATCTAGCAGTGTTTAGAGTCTAATAGAGTATATAGAAATATCAAAACCATATGAAAAATTAAACTATAAATGTCATTAAAAACTTGAACAGCAAACAAATAAAATTAAAATAAGATTATTCATAAGAGAATTTTGTTTCACAATATGTGCTACTCTGATCTGATCTTTTTTTCACAATGAATCAGTCATAAATCTTTTTTTTTTTTTTTTACATGCAACTATATAGAAAGACATTTCCCACATTTATATTGTCTTATTAATAAATAAAGTTCAATAGTCAGTCTGCAAATATCATATAATAATATCACTTTTTTGTTGAGGTGCCAAAAACTCACCAGCAGCATATATATATACACTGTATACACAGTTGAAGTCAGAATTATTAGCCCTCCTGAATTATTAGCCCCTCTTTATATTTTCCCCCAGTTCTGTTTAGTGGATAGAAGATTTTTTTCAACACATTTCTAAAAATAATAGTTTGTTCTGTAGACAATCGAAAAATATTATTACTTAAGTGGGCTTATAATATTAACCTTAAAATGGTTTAATCAAAATGTATAACTCCTTTTATTCTAGCCGAAATAAAACAAATAAGACTTTCCCCAGAAGAAAAAATATTATCGAAAATACTGTGAAAAATTCCTTGTTCTTTTAAACATCATATGGGAAATATTTGAAAAAGAAAAAGAAATTCACAGGAGGGTTAATAATTTTGACTTCAAATGTACATTAGAAGGGAGAACGACTCGTCAAGATCAGAATTATTCATAAAAATCTATATTTTCCCCCCAACTCATAGTAACCCAAAGCTTGCTTTCTCACCATTGAGACTTTGCCCACCACATCAGGCATGAGTGCGAGGCCACGAGTGAAGGTGCGGACAGCAATAAAGGAGCGGGTCAGCTGCAAACGGAGCTTGCGTGGAACGTCGCCGAAGGGTTTGAGCTGCTCCGTGTGCCTGCTGACACACTCCATGTAGGAGTCACTGAACTCGTACTGGACGTTGACCAGTCGAAACATGCGCTCCAGCAGCTCTGTCCAGAACTCCGCCAGCATGTCGTCCAGGTTGACCGCGCTGCTGCCGTGGCTGTAGTAGCGGCGCAGCTCACTGAAGAAACGCTCGAAGAGCTCTGCGTTCTTCACGTACATCAAGCCGTACGTCCGCACAAACATGTGATTGAGAGACTTCTCTGCATTGTTCAACAGCTCTCTGAAGAACTCTGAGGAGAAAGAACATCAGACAGGGTTGGTTAGTTTGCTGTTGTGCTTAACCAATGGGATGAATTTTGAGTGAGCATTAGAAATACTCTTTAGCATCAATGTTATTCAAAAAGCACACAAGTTCACACAATGCTGCTTTTGTCTGTAAATAGGAAGAAGCTGTAGGTTTATCAGTATATTAAATCTGTGAAACAGTGTTTCTTGAACCTGGTGACAACTTGCTAATGCAATCCAACTAGGCTTTACTTTCTTGGCTGGGAATTATTTATTTAATTCTTTACTTTATTGTCTCTGAAAGAAAATTGAGGACTATAATTGAAGCAACCGAGAATTCAGAACCAGTGCTTACTGAATAACCTTCTCTGGAGTGGGCATTGTCACTTCACAGAAGTACAAACACTTTTTTTAAGAGTTCAAGGTTTATTGTAAATGCACATTTTAAGTCAAGATGTTGCTGATGAAATTATATACTTCAGATTTTATTGCTAAACTTTAGATGGACTCCCAATTATGAACCCCTTTGTGTGAGAGACTCTCTAAAATGTAAAAGGTATCTGTATAGATTGTACAGGACTATTTATAATATATACTGTGAAAAATGTCATATTATAAATGGGTTTATGATTTTTTGGGGGGAAAATTAAGTTTCTACATGCACTACTACATTTTACCCATTTTAGTACTATTTCTTCAGTTATTTACATATTTATTTTGATAAACATTACTAACTTTAATTAATTACTTTTTTTTTAAATACTGTTCCAAGTTTATTCAAATAACATGCTTGAATATTTTACTCTAATTCATTAAATTGGTTTAGTTTTGACCCCCAATGCTTTTCTACAGGCATTTTCACAGGCCCCCTGAAGGTCCCTGAACCCCAGTTTGAAACCCTTGTTCTAAAGGATACATCTTTTCACATGGATTAATAACCCTTGTGTTGTTCCAACTGATGCAGTTATGCTCCAAGAAACAATTTTTCTAAGAATCATCAGTCTTTTTCATTCACCACAGGCTGTCAAACTCCAAAGAGCATAAATAAAACAGTTAAAAAGCATCTCTGAATCTCTGAAGCAACAGAAAAAAAAGCAACAGATTTATTGTTAACCTTCACTGCAGCTCTCAAACACAATGTTAAAGTTTGACATCACAATGTGTGGTTACGAGATGCGGTAAAAAACCAACAGCAACTGAACTTATCACTATTCCTCAAAGTCTACATTTACATTACTAGTTTGGAGGGTTTTTTGTAAGACCTTTTTAAAAAATCATAAACATCTATTTGGAATGGCATGGAGACAATTTTTTAATCTTCGAGAGAACGTCTGCTTTGACATTGTTTAGTTGCACATTTTGCAAATTATTATTTCTGGCCCTAGTATTCTTCATGAGCAGTAAGACACAAGAAAATAATCTTAAAACCTTATCTTTAAAAGAATGTGCACCAACTGCCCGTGAACACAACTATAACAGATATGATTTTGAGCACACACGCAACACAACTGGACGCAGAAAGAGTTCACTTTTAGAAAAAGCACACAGACTGTCAACTTCAACACGTCTGAAATTAATCGCTATTAACTTTGGACCTTTAACTGGCAATACGTTCATGAGTGTCATTACAATGACACTCGAGAGACAGTGATTTAGTGCTCCGCAGAGCCCTTGGCCTAACTCGCTCTCACTCTGACTGGAAAACCATCCAGAACTGCCAGAGAGGCCAGAAAAGCACATGCTTATTATCTAAACAGATTAATGCATATTCCATTTGACCCAATGCGAGGTTTTCACTCGCTAGCTTCCAGGAAAATAACTTTTGTGTCTAAGAGCTGAGGGTGCAGAAAGGATGAAGGGCAGCTCGAGGCTCCAATAGGTAACGTCTCGCCCATCACGCCGGCTGAGGCTGACCGCTATCAATGGCATTTTCCTGTTGTCACATTCCATTCGCTTTTCTTTCTCTCCACAGCACTCCCGCTCCGTCCTTCAGAAGCTTTTTCAATAGGATTACTGAATAATGCCAACCCCCCTCCCTGAAAACGGACCTGTACCCCCCTGAAAGCACTCGCTCTGGCTGACTCTCTCCTGCTTTCAGTTCATCAGTGGCTTCAGAAGGCTCTCTTCATTGGAGACGGGGAACAATGCCCTACTTCATCCTGTGGAATGTCAGAGCCCCCCCTTTACTCCCAGCCTCCCCAAATAATCCAGCCCCTCTCTCTCCCATGAAACTCTCTCTCTCAGGGCCAGCCGGCAAAACCCTACTTTCTTAATCTGAACAAAATGAGAATTCCAAAGAAATGCTTCACGTCGTCCCTTGCCGCACTCACACACTCCTGCTTGCAAAGAGAGCGCCATTTGTTTTTTTGCTTTTGTGTAACCTTTCTCTTCTCGCTAAAGGCCTGCAGCACAGATGCCCTGCGCATAATGAGCGAGACTTTGAAGTGTTAAGTGGCCATGAATCTGAAAGCGTCATCTGGTGCTCTCGTAAACCGCTCATCCACACAAACAAGACACCTTGGTTTATAAACAAACAAAAACGCGCCTTTCTGCTGTCAACTCCACGCGGTCAGCTGAATAGCGAGAGTCGAGTGTGAGAGAGACAGGGGGACAGGGCTTTTCGAAAGTGCCCCCGTCCTGCTGCGTAACCACGGATACCGGAAACACCGTGTTTTTTAGCTCCCCTCCCACGAGTGGCCCTCGGCCCCTGGCCCCACACAGGGAGAGAGATAGAAGGCACCCACAGCTCCACGCTCCATTGACAGAGATTAAACCTTAAGGGCCAGCGCACCCGCCCTCCCCTCCAGATCCTGAGGAATGCCAGAGCTGTCACAAGTTTAAAGTCAGGGCGGAGAGGGGAAAAAAAGAATGAGGGAATGGATGAGAAAAGAGGTGAGGATGAGGAGGAGAATATTTTCCAGGTTTGCACATCACCGTGCCACTACCAAAAAAAACATGAATTTACATGAACCACTTGTCAGAAAACCACTTCAAGGAATGAAGTGGAATGAATTTCTGTAGTTCTTGGAAGATTTTTGTGCACATGCATCATGGCATGACTAGAGACAATAATTATACCCCAAGTAATGCAAGAAACTTCAACATTTGCTAAACCGCATATGCCTTAATGGCATACCACTTTTTGTCCAAATTTAATAAAATGTAATTAAATGCAATTCATATGTTCATTGATTATTGAGAGGTGAAGAAGTTTTAAATCTTTTATCAGCTAAACGTTCCCCATGGTGTCATCAGTTTTACGAAGCATCAAACAAACACAAGCAAACAGAGCCAAAATCAGGAAATCAGGAATTATCATTACAGATGTCCTCTGCAGACCCTTGAGGCAAGGGTATACTTATTTTTCCACATTCTGCACACACATCCACACAGCTTTCAAAATATACTCAACAGAGGATAATTGTAGATGTACGAGTTCAAGAAATACATAGTACTATCTGTGGATTTGTTTCGTTTAAACATTCTCTTAATGTTCTAATGAGTAGTCTGATGCAAATACCACAATTAACTGTCCGTTTGATTCAACAGCAAAATATTCACTATCAACTTATATTGATATACTCAAGGTGTATTGAAAATGTTCTCACTTTTTATTTGATGGAACAAAAAAAAAACTTAAAAAAAGAAAATTGCTATAAAAAGCAACCCTTGAACAAAGCAAAGCGAAGTCAGTCACTCAACATCCACCACCATCCCCCACGCCTCTTCCTCTTTACATCTATCCCAACATAACTTCTGAGATTTTGGGACCCTATGCTGTAAGCGTTACAGTTGGAGGGCCGTTACTCAGGCGTCCTACTTCATCATTAAAAGACACTTTATGATACATGGGAGTCTGCCAACAAAAGGCCTGTGGACCTCCCTTCTGATTTTTCCATTAAAACAACCTTCCCGTGTTGCTTTAGAAATGTATGTGAAAGGTTATGCTACAGGAGCGTGCTCGCCGGGAGAACTACACAACCATGTTACAGTATCTAAGAGGAGGAATGGAAAAGGAGTGTTTAGAATCGCACTTCAACAAATCGGTCCCAAACCTCTTGAGCGCTCAAACATGCTCCTCAGACATCCAGAGGAGGGAAAATTCCAGACTTATTCACAGTCCCGCCCTCCAAACTAGCTTATTCCTCTACTCATCCCCCCTTGATAACTCTTTTTTTTATCCCAGGCAGTAATTGTTCCCCATTTGTGCCAATTAGCTGCTCAGCTTCTTTCTTTCCTCTGGGATTTCAACCCCCCTCCTGTGGAGGTGTTGAGGATGAGAATTTGTTCGGGGGTTAATCCTGAATCTTACAGCCTAGTGGCGGCTCCTCCAGACAGGGTCACCTAGACCCAGACCGGACGCATGGGGAGGAACAAACACACCAAGCTCTAGAGGAAAAACTATTTCTGGTAGAGGACTTAATTGCCCGTGACTTCAACCTTGAGGCTTTCAAAGCAGAGGCTGCTTTCCTCCAACCCACCCAAACTCGCTTAAGCGTGTGTGTGTGCTTAAATTCATTTCATCTTAATGACATCTAGCCGCTGTGTTGATACCGAGCATGTTCCACCGCATTTCCTGCTAAACAAATTGTGTGTAACCATTTAGTCTTCATTGCCATCTCCAACTACTATAAATACATTCACCTCTGCATCCTGTCCAGAGGAAATGTCTGTTTGTGCGCAGGCAAGAGTAAAACATGTATCTGCAACCTCTTTTAAACTCTTGAAGAGACTCGAGCAT
Organism: Danio choprae; assembly: GCA_903798125.1. Lineage (NCBI taxonomy): Eukaryota > Metazoa > Chordata > Actinopteri > Cypriniformes > Danionidae > Danio > Danio choprae. Next base: position 8,334,096 of record CAIGQW010055024.1, read on the forward strand.
CTCATTTACACCTTAGGCATTCCCACAGCGAATGAAATACTGAAAGAACGCATTGAGAGTGTCTTTGTTTGCAAGCATAAAAGCTACTGGTATTTTAGGGCCGTTTAGCTCATTAAGTCACATGCGAGGGTCTAGTGCACATTTTACGCAGACTGGCGATTCAGCGAGTATTCCCACGGTAAGAGTTCAAAAGACCTGAGAACCTGGAGATGGAGGAGAAATGAAAGGCATAACAGACTTATGGCAGAGAGAAAAGGGGGAGAATGGGGACAAAAGGCAGTGGAGAAAAAGAGCAGAGAAGGAGGAGGAGAAGGATCTGGCCACAGCCGCATTCCGACACGTCACATTCCTGCTCACATCTGGCTGCAATACACACGATCCCTGTTACCATTCACTCCCTGAAGTCTCACTTTCTTTCTTACATTCACACACAAACAGGCAATCTTGGGAGCCGACCAGGTCACCTTTCACTTCCATCAATGTTGCCTGCGACCCATCACCTCTGATTCACTTCCCTTCCTCCGCAATAAGGATGTTACTTCAGTAACCAAGATGCTTTTAATAAAGAAATGCAATAAAATGTCAAGTAAAAATACTTAATATGCGTAATAGTCCCGTCTGTTATTATTAATGTTAAACATCAACAACACTAAAGCTAACATTTACTAACTTGCTCATAAAAATTAAAACAGAATCTCACAACATTATTCAGTATCAACCAATGTTATTTAAAAATATATTTTTGAAAATAAAAATGCAGTGTTTCGTGTGTTTCTTTATATTATGAAATATTGCAAATAATATTTTTTATACAAATCAGTAATACTATTAGTTTTTATTGACAGAACAAATGTCATTATTACCAATCTTTTTTTTTTTTTACAGTAATTGTGGAACTAAGAGAATCATAAAATTACTAGTAGAGCTGTGGACTTATTGAAATGTTAATACCGTGACAACACTAATACACACAAATACTCACATTATCATCAGATGTTGTGACACATCATTCAAGAGTGCGCTTCAAACAACCCTGACCATCATTACACAGCCCAGCTCTCGCGGAACTTGCCAGAAAACTGACTGTGTTGAGTCCACCGAAAACCGCTCGGCTGCTCTGCCAGAGAAACAGAGCTTTGCATGGTTAACATGGGTCTCATTTAGAAATAGCTGTGGCTCAGAGCGGATGGGTGACGAATCATGTGTGAGTGGAGGGAGATGTGCCATCAGCACTTCATTTATCCTCCCTCGTCTCTCCAGTGATTGACCATCAATCCAAACACCATCTCACCATTTCATCTGAGACCGTTACAGTCCTGGCTGATTTCAGCTACCAAGAGAGGTTTTTCCTTAAAGACAGCTTTAAGGAAACACCCCAAAATTTACTCACCCTGAAGATGATCCTAACTTAGTTTCTTTTTGTTGTTGTTTTATTATATTTTTGCAGAAATTTGGGAATCCAGAAAGTTTACTATGGAAGTCAATAGGGACAAGTTACAATACTGTCATTTCAAATCCGATGTGATATTTGAAAAAATATTGATACACAATACTTTTTTTAAGCAAATTCTGCCAATTAATGTCATTTTCTGGTTCTACTACTGTTATTGTAATGCGTCCTTGATCAATGGAAAGACTGTATGTAAAATAAGTACATATTAGGGCAGCAGAAATGTGAAATTGTAGTCTTTCAAATATTTCACTATTGATTCTTAAAGAAATATCAATACTTTTGACAATATCTTCTTTTGGTGTTCATCAAAAGACTCAGAGTAAAGGTGACAGAATTTCCACCATTGGGTGAACTATTGCTTTTACCCTTGATGAACTCAAGCCGGCCTGATCCTTACGCACATGACCTGCTTTTCTCACTTTTCTCCATTTGACACACTTTAAGACATTACAGCATGAAGAGAAGGGACAAATAAAACATGCATTATGAAGCAGAAGTGTGTGTGTGTGTGTGTGTGCGTGTGCGTGTGCGTGTGTGTGTGTGTGTGTTTGTGTGTGTGTGTGTGTGTGTGTGCGTGTGCGTGTGCATGTGTGTGATAGCCGGCAGAGCGTCTGTGGGGTTTTCCCCTCCTAAATGAGTCAGCAGAGTCAATGCATGTTCCCATGGACCCCTCTGCCCCGCACCAGGGAAACCTGATCCCTCTTTCCCAGCCCGAGATTCACTGCCACATGCACTGCACAGAGGAAGCCAGGCCTCTGCATGTGTGTGTGGTCTGTCTGAGGGAGAGTATGTGTGTGTGTGTGGGGGGGGGGTGGATGTTGAAGGACAGGTGGAGAAGTGGATTCATAGACCGTGTGTCCAGCAGCCGGGAGTGTCTGTCAAGCTAACGGTTGCTCAACAACTGATTAATCCACAATATTTTAATGCAAATCACAAACGAAGCATTAGGATTTGCATGCATAAGTGTGTGTGTCTGTGGAGCTGTACTGACGATCAAAGTGACGGTGTCTCTGGGTGAAGGTGCTCTGCATGTTGAAGCTGAGCTGGTGAACGGGGGCTTTCAGGTCTGTGCGGCTCAGCTGACTCAACTTCTCCTCCATCTCCAGAGTACAGCAGGAGAAACCTTGAGGACACACCTTCAGATGGGCTCCTGGAGAACACACACACACACACACACACACACAGAGAGAGAGAGGAAGAAAGTCAAGTTTAGCCATCATAAAAATACAAGCAGAAGGAAAAAAAACATAAATCTATAACATATATATATATTTTTAAACATTTACTTGAGTATAACCTCAAGAATTGTGTTGTTTCAGCTCATTTTAAATAAGTAGTTTGAAAAAACAACAGACATCATTTTTTTAAGTGCATATGATTGTATTTTATGTAGATTATTTTATAGAAATGCTACATAATTTACATTTGACTAAGTTGTGTTAATATTTTGAGGTTCTAATTCATAAACACACAGACACACACATAAAGACAAGAGCTCTCTATATTATATGGCCTTACCCTACCCCTAAACTCAACCCTTACTGGTGACAAAATGCAAAAAGACCCCATTAAGTATGATTTTAAGCTTTTTGAATTATGAGGACCACCTTAATAGAGTACAAGTAGCCATATCCATGTTACTAAACAAATGTGTGTCCTTGTAAACCACTTAAACAATTACACACACACCCACAAACTCATTCCTCAGACTTTCAGAAGCCACTATATATTGTTAAGATACAATGACAATTACAATAATTGTAAAATTTATATTTGTTTTACTGCATTATAGCACATGTAGATGTATTTGTTTAAATATATTTGCAAATACGCATGATTTACACTTCTGAATAGATATAAAATACAGCTCTTTCAAAACAATGTAGTTTTCAGACTGCCAATAAAATTCTTGATAATCTCTTGAGCAACCCGAAATCTGAAACGCTACTGAGACTGAAAACAATCAGCATGCTGAGTATTAGGTATAGAGAATAAGCTAGCTGACAAACCACAGGCACCTCAGATAAAAAGCCGAACTGAATATTCAAGACCCTGTGGACGCAAGTTTCAGCCATTCTTAAGGAACCCAAACTTTCATCATTATTCGCTCCATCAGAAAACAAGAGTTTGCTGCGGTCGACAAGTGAAACACACAGATGGAGCGGCTGGATTAAACCAGGCGTCACATTAACATGGGCAGTGTGAGCAGGCCGGACTGCAGAGTCGCAGCTGCAATAATGTTTTGTTTTTCTTTTTTCTTTTTCTTTTTTTTTTTAATGCAGTTGTTGGAATTCTGGGGAACACAAGGGTCCTTTCAGTGGACTGGACTCCGACCGGCGGTTTGGCTACTCATGCTGCTCCTTAGCGAGACTAGCCACTGCACACCGATGAGAGATCTCTGCTCTCAGTGCGCATATATATTCAGCTCCATGGTTTTCATATTTATTCAGTGAAATTCAGATTTTTTGAAAGACGGGATTCCTTTGAGGGATGACTGGGGCATGAGGAAAAGCTGTAAAGATTATAAGAATTTATCAGTGTGCCCCCTGAATATAAAACCAGCTTTCAATCACAAAAAAGGCCAAATATATATATATATGCATATCAACAGTTGTGGTTTTTATTGACATAGATATTGTAACATATATGTTACTCTTGTTGTTGTTGTTATATTACAGTGTTTTTAGAAATTGCTGATTTTTTATCCACATTTTAAGTCATTTATTTTTGCCACAATGTATAGATGTTTTAAAATAATTAATTTTTTTATTTTATTTTATATACTATATATACTAGATTTTACCCCAAAAGTGCAGGGGTAATTTATCATTATTATTATTATATTATAATATTACATACATATATTAATATACTTCTAATATAATTATAATAATTATATATTATTATTATTATTATTATATTAAAAATAATAATTATAATTATTATTGTTATTATTAGTAGTAGTAGTATTATAAAACAATTATTTCTAAAATAAGTTATTTTAAATAATTATAATTAGATAGTTCTAATTAAATTCTAATTATTTACTAGTAATAGTATTATTATTGCAATAAACATCCAATGCTAAGCATTTATTAAAATAATCATATTAATACAACATTTATATTTCACATTTACATAGTGTACAAAAAGTGTATCCCATTCAGTAATGGGCGCAACAATCTCTATGACACGACTCGAAGCATCTGCTGAACACATCGGTGTGGGTGAAAAGCAAGGAGCTGTTGAGAGCTTACAAATAATCACCATCCCACAAAATATCCAAGAGGAATTGTCACCAAGCAGAGCCAGGACTTGTTTTACAACGGGACAGAGTGGAAACCAAGTGTCTAATGTGAGGGTTGGAACATCTTGTGCATGGCAATGACCCACTTTGTAACAAATACAAACATTTGATAAGACTGATAATCACTAAATCATCACAATCGATCTTGCTTTGCTAAAAACAACAACCACATGTTCCACGTTTATGCATATAAGGAGTCTGAAGTGACTAAAGGTGAGAAAGGAGCAGCACCTTCACCCTGCCACGGCCCCAGACCAGCTGTACCCCTCAACCCCACCCGGACCCCGTCCAAATAACTCACTCACATTCACACACTTGGCATGAGGTACATACTAAACCTGTACACATCTCAGTTCTCAGCCCAACAGACAGCCCTTTGTACATAGGCATATGGGGGGGGGGGGGGGGGGCAAAGTAAATATTCCAGTAAAAATACTGAAAATGGAACCAAATTTAAAAGGTCTTGCAAATTACGGAATGAAGAAATCAATTCAGCCCATTTACAAATCAGAGGAGGAGGAGAACGTGATTTTAGCAACAAATTTCTTAAGCTACACTGTATGAAACAATTTTTCAAAAGTGTAAATAAAAAGAAGTCAGTCTTCCAGACTCAAGACCTCAGTGTGCTACTTCAAATGATTTGGAATTATTAGTACAATTCTAACTCTAGCTATTTCTGAGTAAAAATGGCTCCAAAGGGAACCCTAGATTAAGCATTACCCATGATGCATTAAAAATACGTTCTTCTTAAGTTTAGACACAAGAACTAAAGTTGTTTCTTCCTTACAGTTATTCCCAAGTTCTCCATTTTATCCGTTCATTTGTTTCAGGATTTAATTTTTTTTTGTTTTCACTTAATTCCATACAGCACATTCTACTGCACAACAAGAATAGGGTTTTATCGGTCACATTTGCTTCATGTTAAACCAATCAGATTTGTCAGACTGTCTTGAAGAAGCTGGAGTTTCTGTGTTCATGATATACAGATTTTTTTCCTCAAATAAACCTGCAAAACGTTCATGAAGTGAGTCTTTGTAGATATTTTAGTTCTCATAAACAGATGGAGACAGAAACACCATCAGCATCACCCATGCAAAAGTAAACCACACAGAACATGCTTCATCTCAAGTCTTTTTGTGGCTCAATATTTACAAACACAAGTCTATGTCACAAAGCTTTCCAAATTCCACGACATTACATGTTACATTGGAAATTTCACTTTAATGATTGGATTTCATAATTCCATACTCCTTTTTTTTGGGGTAGAGCCCTATTTAAGTCCATTGGCTGTTATCAAATGTCCAACTCACGCATAATATATAGAAAAGTGCCACGGCATTTACACATTTTATTCAACAGGTTTACAATCAATACTTCCATCTTTTAAAAGCCAAGTCAATACTGCTGCCTGCACAAGGCTAATCCCAGCAGACATCCATCACACGTCCCAAAAGGGAGGCTTCAAGCTGCTTCAACGCAAGGCCAAACTTTTTGACAGAAATAAGATCCATTTCCATTTCTAAGCAATCCTTAGGAGTAAACCACCTGACCATAAATCTCAAAGAGGGAATTTGTTATTGCCATCTCCAATAAGTCACTTCCTGTTGCTGTTCTGGAGGCTCGAGAACATTCAGTTTCACTGACAGATAAGGAGGATGGAAATCGCCCCATGTGGACAAAACCTAGATTAGTCCTGACATTCCCATTCCCCTCTCTCGGCTTGTTCCTTGCAGCCCCAGACAGACTTCGGCCCCCATAACCCCTCGCCACTGGCCAGCAGGCTTAACTGCCAGGGTCGAGGGTTAACAGCCACTCCTCTGAGAAAGGCCATGCACTGTGACCCTGCTAGTGACTGACCGGCAGACCCGCCACCCACACATATTACACACACACACACACACTCAATCACAGGCCGAACCCTCAGAGACAAGTCGTAATTTCTCTGGGGGATTATTTCAGGCCGCCCATCACTATAAATCGCTCTGGCCACCACATCAACATGCCTTTGCCAAAAGCATCAGAGTAATGGGCTTCCCTGTTGTCTGCTTAATAAGTCACATGCGGCAACTTCCACATGCCATCAACACTCATTCCTTCTGCGTAGAACCACCAGATGAGCCGTGAAGAATCATTGGTCCACTTCTTTGAAAAATAAACTTCCAGCGACTCCTTTTTATTTGATGGAGAAGATTGAAAGGTATTCTCCACTCAAAGCCACCGAGAAGCTCAGAAATACAACACAAATTTGCAAATATCTGCCATTCAGATTGTAACTGATAGCAACAATGTGTGTGGATATTCGCATACTACTTAACAGACTTTATTTGCAGGTGGATGTCATTTAATTCCCATGGAGAATAAGTTGCTGAGGTTAAAAGTTGTAAATGGATCACTTTACGACTTTAATCTTCAAACTGCTCATAAAACAGCAGAGACTGTAGTACATCCATTTGCTTAAACTTTAGTTTTAACGAAACACCACTCTTTTGGAAATAGTATCATTTATACAAGCCCCTAAGTTTAAGAGTTGAGTTTTACCATTTTTGAATCCATTCAGCCGATCTCCAGGTCTGACAGGAGCATACCTGTCAACATTGGGATGTGAAAATAAGGAATTTTCTCACAGAAAAATATTTTCAGTTTACATCTGCCTTAGTACACAATGTAACTACAGAAAAGTCGAGCTTTAAAACTATCGAAACTCTTTGGTCATTCTTGAGTGTAAGTAAGTAAGTAATGTGTATTTATATAGCGCATTTATTGTGTATGGCCATATACTCAAAGCACTTCACAATCATGGGGGGGGGGGGGGGGGCTCTCTCCACACCACCACCGTTGTGCAGCATCCACTTAGGTGATGCAATGGCAGCCACAGGACAACAGCGTTACCAGGCTTACCAGACACCAGCTATTGTTGGAGTGGAGAGACAGTGATGGCCATGATGGGTAAGGGGCAATTAACAGAATTTGGCCAGGACACCAAGGTTACACCCCTACTCTTTATGAGAAGTGCCATGGTGTTTTTTTTTATTACCAAAAGAGATTAAAGACCTCAGTTTAACATCTCATTCGAAAGACGGCATTCACTGACAGTATACTGTAGTGTCACCTTCACTATACTGGAGCATTAGAACCAACACAGAGTGCAGGTTGAACGCCCGCTACTGGCCTCACTAACACCACTTCGAACAGCAACCTAGTTTTCCCATGCGGTCTCCCATCCAGGTACTAACCAGGCTCAGCCCTGCTTAGCTTCAGTGAGTAACCGGTCTTGGGCTGCAGAGTGATATGGCTGTGGTCTGAGGCTGTGGAGTGAGATACTAATGGTCTAATCCAATTCAATAATCTATGCTTAACTAAGCTAAAAGTGCTCCTGTCAAACACAAATATTGACTGAATGGATAAAAAAAAATGTTAAATGTCAACTGCTTAACTCTAGGGGAGTTGTAAAATGAGTTAATGCACACAACACACAATCCCTCTCAGAGATGAGAGACATTCAAAATGGACGTGACAACATGAATCACACGCTCCTGTGAAAGTTGACTACAAAAGAACATGGCTGTATCCCAAAACCAGAGCCACCTTTACACAAGCTACAATCACCACAGAAGGAGGAGAACTGCTGTCTGACAAGAAACTTTTTCCCTGTTGTGGCCTGAGGTTAAAGACGCTCAAACCAAACTCAATCAGATGTGCCTTTCTGGCTACTTTTCAAAAGAGATAACAGCAACTTGCAGATGGTGATAAAACAACAAACCTCAAGGAAATGCTTCCAAATGAGTAGTGCTCCAAACCTTTGTGGAATGAGCATTTAATGAGTACACTGCCTTCTTTTGGCAGGAGAAGCTTGTGAGTTGCTATTAGCTTTGAGATGAGAGCGGAGGTTTAATGGGATAAAAGGCAGAGTGAAATTGAGCACAGGCATTTCAGACAGATAAGAGCTAAATATTTGATTTCTAAATCATAGGCTTTCTATTATATAGTTGTCTCCTCCAAAATGTGCCTTGCATGTTCAGACATGTCCCTGCTCATGCAGTCTCCTGCCTTCACACCATCTGTATGAAGACAGATCTCGGTTACTCTCTCTCTCTCTCTCTCTCTCTCTCTCTCTCTCTCTCTCTCTCTCTCTCTCTCTCTCTCT
>CAIGQW010055024.1:8343099-8375355 GCA_903798125.1 Danio choprae
TCTCTCTCTCTCTCTCTCTCTGTGTGGCCTATAGCTATCTTTGGACAGTCCATCCTTCATTTACAGACTCATGAATACAGGGTGGAGGAAGGAGAGCTGATACAATGTCTCCTAACAATCATCATTCTCTCAATTCGGTCTAATAGTCTGAATGGTCAAGGGTCTTGGTGGGCTTTTAACGACAATGTTTTCAGAGAAAAATGGGAAGCTTTTTATGCATTTGGTCAGTGTTTTAGAGGCTGAATATGCAAAACTATTATCACTTCTGTGTAAACAAATGAAAATGGTGATGACATGGACCATTTTAAAGGCAAGTGCAAACATACGCAACAATGGTGGAGTACATGGTAGTGTTGATGCTGCTGCTGCTGTAATGTACTATATAAAGCGACTCTGGGATATAAAGAAATATAATATTTAGCAATATAAAGAAAACAACAGCAGTTCCAGCATTCAAAATGAGAATTCTTTTAAGTCCAAAAAAGTCTCTCATTTAAATATACAGACCATATTAGCCATATCACACATACCAAGTTACCATTAGCACCAAACCTTCAATTAAATCAAAGCTAAAACTCTAAATACTTTGGTTTACTCAACTAGTATGAAAGACCACAACCGGCATCTTGTTCATAAGGAAACAGCTGGCACTCTCTATTAATAGAGTTGTACAGAAGGTAAAGATACAACTCCTCAGGTTTTCATTGTGCGGTTCCCACCGCAATGGGAGCGAATTCAAACAGGAAAACTGTAACAGGAACCCATTATTACAGAGCAACTGCTCATATGGCGGTAATAAAGAGGGGAATTACTTTCTCTTTCTCTCCAAATCCAATCCAGCATCTCTCAAACACCGCCATGACAAGTTTACAACACTATTGCCAGCACAATGATGCCTTTCAGAGACTTGCAATAAATGTAGAGAGGCTAAATGAAAATGACAGCAGAGCTGGCCGGTGTGTACGATCACTAAACAAAATGGTGGATAATGTCAAGGGGGTCGTTTTATGGCACTTGGAGTGAAGCACTGAGAAAAACAGGCCTTGGTAAAGAGGCACTTAAAGCTTACATGTAGACTGTATTGTCCTATAACATTCATCAGATTTAATGAGATGGGCTTGCACTAGCTGACTACTGCTTTTGTTTCTTAAACTACATATGCTTTTATTATTACAATGTTTCTTTAATTGTAAAAATAAAAACATAAAAAATGGTATATACAACAATAAAATGTTTTGTTCACTCTGAAACATGCAGCAATAAGATTTTGCAGGTCCTTCGTGAACCCTCATTTTGAAAACTGTGAATGGATGCATTACAGAAACATTTATACATAGATGTGAGCAGCCATATATTAATACACTGAGTTCTGACATCATAACCATGATGCATTCTGAATGACCCAACTTTTCCACTTGATGATCCTTGGAGTTTCACAAAATGTTGTACAGTTGATCTGTTGCAATTTCATACATCCTGCAACACTTGACAAATTGAGAAATCTAAATAATCATTCTGTGATATTTTATTTCCTGTGATATATATTTATTGCGATAGAGTTGTATAATTAGACCAGACGAAATGAATAGCTCTATCTGGGGAAAAGAAAAAAAAAAAAAACTTTAGAATTTTTGATTTATTGGGATAATTTCGTAGGTAAGTTCATCAGCATAAAACATAATAAACCGATCAAAAGCATTGAAAAATACAGTAGAGCAAAGTTACAAATTAAATAAACAGCTCTTTATGGTTTTCTGGGAGTCTAGCAATATTCATGTGCACGAATTGAATAACAAAATGTAAAATAACACTGTATAAATACAATTAATCTTTCTTTAAAGCAGGGTTCCACAATAAATCAACAGAAAAATCACATTTGCGATTCAGCAAAAGCTGCAATTGTCATGTACATCTTGTCAATGAAGCACAGTTGTGTGATCAGCAGTAAATCTCCTCTGAAGATGCTCGTGCGAGTCGCACACAACCACCAAATACACACTGAAGAAACATTACAACACATGGCTTATTTGAGTTATTATTATTGTAATTTACCCGATAATAAAATATGTGATGATGCAATGCCTTTATCACTGCTTACAATACTATAGAATATGCTGCATACCTTACAGTGTATAAAAAGCCACATTATTTCATAGGATTTTTTATTTTTTGACTGAAAAGTTTGTAGTAAAAACATCATTATATGTGGTATTTCCATGTGCTTTCAGATGTAATGTTAGCAGCATTTACTACAAAGTTCCATAGTTCATTGAAAAGCTACACAAACCGCTTCAACGATTATACTTCGATTTGAATATCGCATGATTATGATCGAGTGCAATATTTAGCATGGCTTGTCAGTGAACTATGACCACCTGAACGCACATGCTGGAGATTTACTGCTGATTACACAAACGGCATTACAGACAAATGCACAGGCCTTAATACACATGCAAACGATAAACTTTTTGCTACCTTTATGGACAAACAATGCAATGACTCTGCAAACCACTTGTAAAATGTAAAAACCACCTACATTTTCAACAGTGGCTGCTAATCAACTATAATCCCAATTTGACCATTGTGAATGTCAATGCTGAAACAATATATTGGTCAATTCTAGTTGATATTATATATACAAAGAGCAAAAAAATCATATTTTGTCAAACAAGTCAAAGCGCTCATGCTTATTCTGTTAAACACGCTAACAAGCCTGATCTCAGTAGTAACATGAAGGGAGCGATTCAACAAGCTCAGAGGCTGTGCTCAAGGACACATTCCTCTGGTCTAATGCTATGAAAACATTAGCAAAAAAACTCACTTCACAGGTCTGTTGACCTACAATTAAAGCTATGTTTTTCCAATCCAGCCCCCCTTTTCCATTCCTGATATATCCTCCTCCTGCTCTACGAAAAGCACATAGTATCCCCTAATCCTCTGAGGCCGCATTCACAGGTTACACTACTGATCCCAAGCAGGGCATTTTCCATAGCAGGCTGTTTACTTGCTCCATCGGCTTGATCCATCCGCAGAGGTCATGTGTCATACCACATCTGGAATGAGGGCCGTTAATCCTTTTCGCCATTTAATCTGTAGTTATGAGCGATATCTTCTAAGAGACACATCTCTCTGAAGCCCCATGGGACAGGTGTCATTAATGAGGAACTGAGTTAACAAGCAGGATTTCCCACACCAATGTCTCAAGTGACACTCGTGCGGGGCAGGAAACCCTTTTACAATACTGCAGAGTCCAGCCAAGGCCTCATTCTGCAAACTATGGCCATTGTGTCCGGTTGGGACAAAATAAAGGAAGCAGCATGCAGAGTGATTAGACAAAACATAACAACCGCCAGATCACTGTTTAGCCAAAATAGTCTAGACTAGAAGGAATTTTTTTTCACACCTCGAAACTGGTAATGGTTAATTAATATGCAACTGTGCAGTCAGATTTAACAACCATTTTGGGGAGTTGATGCAAAACGTGTACATGAATTTTTTAGGTTACAATTTATGTAAATGATTAACAAAAAAATACTGTTTTATATACTGTGATTCACTATTTTCATCTCCATTTTAATGTGCTTTTGTTGGTCTAAACTTGTGGACAAATCTAAATACAGGTTTTGTTATAAATGCAGGTTGTGTTATAGTTTTGTTGCTAAGAATAATACCAAAATCTCATTTTCTGTTGTGTCCTTTCATGTTTGCAAATACATTGTCCAAGCTTACTCTGCACATATTACAACCTGGTTTTGTCTATCTCCAAACAACCAATTGACACAAACTAAAAATCTTACTTTTCTGACAAATTTGACTCATTAAGATAGGATCTGTTGCTATCTCTGTTACTTTTAAAAGTACAAATAGTCTATCATATGTAGGCCCATGAAAACTAAATTTAAAATAAATAATTAATAATGTTTTATGCATCAAATGGCATTATACCCTGCCAACATCCTTCCATGTCAACCATCCTTGTTTCAGTAGAAACATTTTAGAAGGAGTTACAGTGAGCACTACTTCCATCTGGTTGTACTCTGAACTCGCATAAATCACAAACAAAAAAAGATTTAGACCCACAGAAATGTTAAAAATCCATTTCTTGCTCAGCTCTTCATTCAAATCGTATAAAATAAGCACCCAAGGTTCGCTTTGAAATGGTTCAGAGATTAGGAATTTCAGCTGAGGAGAATTAGAGTTGAAGAGACATGGCAGTCTGCCACAAGGCCAAGAAAAGCATGTGTGCGAAATGATGCTTCCTTAAATTAATCAGGGATTAAAATCCCTTGCACACAGCTGTCAAAACACCAAATCACTAACATTTACTTTTCAGATGGCACATGGGTTAATCAAGAGGAAATAAATGCATAAAAGACAAAGCGATATGGTTGTTTTGATCAAAAGTCAGGGTCGCGATGGCATACTACCGAGCGGTAACACTTGACTTAATACTTGACTTGACTTAATAACAGGCTTATGAGTCTAGACGGTTGTGTGATCATTAACCAGGGTAAAATCACAGCAGTTAAACCATCTCCTGCTCTTCTGTGGCAAACTAAAACACAAAGCAACATCAAGAATACGCAAAACACAAACCAGATGTAAAGTACGATACTGGGCAGGGAGCCTTAATACCACGTAAATCCTCAAAAATCGGTTCAGTGAGACTCACATATGTTAGACTGATGCTTGTGTGTGTGTGTGTGTGTGTGTGTGTGTACACTTGAGCGATCACCCACAAGCTCTCATCCTTTTGTACCAGTCAATCTCTGATTGCTAAACCAGAGCAGGGCCTCTGCCCAATTAAAACTCCCCACTGGTAAGCATTCCAAAAGCCTGCCATCCATGAACATTTACCCAGAAGTCCCTGGGGAGATTCCACAACATCGCTCCAGCCTCTCGCTCCATGTCTGTCTCCCTCTCCTACCCCAGCGTGCAGTCTCCGGCTTTGTCTCTGCTCACAAAAGCTCCCTGCCTACACCACTTCCCAGGTCACCTCATTGTGAATCATTTAACTTGGACTGCCTCTTTCACAGAGGCATTAAAAGTCAGGACACTACATGTTTGGAGTTTAACAGAGGAATCAACGAATTTATGTTGGTCATAAGTGATTTAGTCCTTTCATGAAAGCCAGCGTGTGAAGCCTCACATTCAAACTATGTGAAAGTCAGTTAATGGACCGATCGGAGCTTGTAAGCACATAATAGCAGTGACAACATCAAGTAGTGCTTTATTTTATAATCAAACCATGGTCTAAAAACAAAAGTGAAATTGGTACTATTGTACAATAAATTGTTTTGAAACCATTTTTTTACGAATGCACCGATCAAGAGTTAATAACGCTTTACAATTCTACAAAACTACAAACACTGTGTATATAAAATCATTACTCAATTTACTCAATATTTCAAAATATTTAGTTGATCTAATCCTAAATTCATTTAAACACCATTAGAATAAAGAAATTATACATTTACATATATCCTTCATTCATTTTCATTTCGGCTTAGTCCCTTTATTAATCTGGGGTCGCCACAGCGGAATGAACCGCCAACTTATCCAGCATATGTTTTACGCAGCGGATGCCCTTCCAGCTGCAACCCATCTCTGGGAAACATCCATACACACCCATTCACAACGGACAATTTAGTCTACCCAATTCACCTGTACTGCATGTCTTTGGACTTGTGGGGGAAACCGGAGCACCCGGAGAAAACCCACGCCAACACAGGGAGAACATGCAAACTCCACACAGAAATGCCAACTGACCCAGCCGAGGCTCGAACCAGCGACTTCTTGCTGTGAGGCGAATGTGCTACCCACTGCGCCACTGTGAGGCCCCATTTACATATAGTAAACAAACAATTAAAACTATACTTTAATTAACTAAGAATGGGATGTGGTGAAGGAGTGGACACATGGACTTAACAAAATGGAACAAATTCAGTTGGAAGCAATTACTCCCCCAAACCAAAACCTCCAGCCAGAGATACAATAAAGACAAATTACAATGAGCTGGTGCACAAGCAGAGACGCTGACAGCCTGGAATGCACGGTTTATTTACACATGAGGAAAAAGTGGGCAAAAGGTACAGGCCAGGAAGAGACGAGGAGGAGATGGGGCGTTGAGAAAGAAAAGATAAAATGGCACAGCTTACTCAGATGCTAGAACGAAGAAATCCCTGTTCAAAAAAATGAACATCTGTGCGCATGTTTGCATGAAGACACACACAGATGGATGACAGTGGAAAGGTTAGCAGGGGGTGGGAGGATTCAATGTGAGAAACTGCAGGCCTGGCTGAGCAGTGACAATACATACATCACCTAAAATAATCAGTCAAATGGTAACAAACAGGACTGCAGGAATCTCACGTTTTCCCACTCAAACATCAACAAACCAAAGCTCTGCTGTTACGCAAAGTAACAGTCATGCTGAGAGGTAAGCAATGTCAGTACGTAATGAAAAGATACTTGTTGCCTCTCAAAACCACATTTTTATTTTAAATCTTTCTTTACAATATGAGACGAATGCAAGTTTCACATTAGTTGCTATGTAACAAATAACAGCAAATCGTTTAATGTGAGATGTGCTTCAGAACCTCAGTTGTGACTGAATAAAGATTCATTCAATATTTCACTAAAAGACAAAACTGTTTCTGCCTTGATGGATTAGTCACTGGCAGTTAATTTCTTATGAACAATCGATTAGGAGCGTTCAACATAAGCCAAGGCTTACACAAAACCTACTTTCTATCTTCACTTCAACCACATGATAAAGTTTGCGTTGAGCACACATGTACGTCATAATATAAAAATAGTTACCAGAAGGACATTTCCCACACAACTCAACCCTCAGTATATTTCTTTCCATCTGTGGTATAGTCTCCTACAGTACAGAACAGAACTTCAAACAGCCGTAGAAGCTCCACACAAACAACCTGAGGTTCAGGAGGGGGGTATATCTAGGTCGAAGCATGTCTTGTTTGGAAGTTTGCAAACCCACCATAATCCGCATAAGACTAAAGCCACAAACATTTTCACTGCAGCTCTCTCCAAGTCTAGATCCCCTTCATTTTTACAGTCATATTCTTTCTGACTCTCAAAATCCGCTTTTTAAAAACAAAACATCCCCTTAACCTTCAGCATATGAAAGGTTTTAACACAGGAGCGCTACATCTTATCCTCCTTGGTAAAGCAAACCAGCGGAAGCCCGAGCCGTTCTCTGACACTGTTTATAACCGACTTCTAAGAGTGGCTGAAATCCACCAGATGTCGAAACTGATAGACAAGCATTGAGGTAATGTGCGAGCCGTGTGTTAGAAAGAAAAAAGAGGGGATGAGAAAGAAAATGAGAGAGGCCCACGGGCAGGATGAGGTCAGGCCAAAGATCATGTTTCCAAGTCCTCAATGCTACAGCACTGCAACAATGATTCTGATATACCTGTTGGGCTTAGGAAATTGGATAGTCGGTGGGAAGAGCGGCAGCAATAAGTGACTGTAGCAGGAGTAAACCTACACCTTGATAAACTTATTACGCTTTTGACAGACATTTCACCTGTCAAAGATGTTATATATATGGACAGGTATGTTAATAAATCAACCAATAAGAGGATCATATGTGCTCAAATGTGGCCATTTTGAGGTTTTCAGGACAGTCCACCATTTTGTTAGTCAGTGAAATCATTGCTACCACTCATTGCCCTATCTCAGAAACATTTATCAAGGGTCCGATTGAGTGGCTTGTGGCAAACCGAACAGTCATATTAGGACTAGAAAAAAAATATCAGTTAAAAGTTAGAGCCAAAGAGGGATTGGAGCAGAGACATTTGGATTTGATGACTGAGTTCCCATCACCTTGTCTGCTAAATTGACTGTGGTCTGAGAGGGAGCTCTTTAACTGCCTCCACCCGTCTGCATGAACACCCACCACTTCAATCCTCCGTTCTCTCCAAAGGCTTTTTAACATGTGTATGAGGTGCAGAATTAGGTAATCGAATGGGTCGTATATGAACAGGCTGAAATGAGTCCTGGTCTGAGGCTCATCAGGGGGAGTCTTGAAGTTGGCTGTGGGAGTAATTAGCAGGGATTATAGGAAATCTGGAACATTCCCAGAGCCGAGGGCTTCTGCCCAAAACCCAGATGAGCCCCTGGCCTACATCTCTGGGCTCTCAAAACAGCCACAAATGATTGTGAGAGGTGGGGGGAAACCACAAACATAATATAGTCATGGTTATCATTATTGCCTTCCATTAAGGCTGTTATGATAATCAAAACAATATTATTATTACAAATGTAAATGTCTCTATATTTGATCAGTTTAAAGCATACTTTCTGAATAAAATCTAAATTATTCCTGACTTCAAACTTTGGACGGTAGTATACAGGTGTTGGGATGGGCATCTTTAAGTAGTTAGATTTACATACCATGTTTGCGGTAAGGCAGAAAACACAAAATTAGAAACAGAGTGCACCGCATTTAAATTAAACCTCCAACATTTCTTATTTTTTTTAATAAATTTGGTTTAGACTTTATGCCGTTATCATGAGTGTAAAGAATTCATGATGTGGGGAACATACCTTGGGAGAAGATCCCTAAGCACTGCTCACAGACCAACACAAACCTGACTGAAACAAAAAAAAAAAAAAAAAAGAAAAACAGAAGAGACACTCCACCTCTCAAATAACACGGACGCAGAGCTTTTGCGGAGGAATGAGGGCAAGGGAATGTCCCAGTGGAAAACTGTATCCAAAGCTCAAGACTCTAGTCAGTCTCTGCTTGAGCACTCCAGCACATTGCAGCCATGCTAATGCCTGATAACAAAGCCACAGGAGGAAGGGTTTGAGCAAACAGCAGCCTTCGTTGTAGCAGTCTGTTTTGGTATTAAAATCATCTGGAAAGCTTCCCACACACAGAGCAGATAGGGAGGTGAAAAGAGTGGGATAAACGAAAAGAACTGGGGATAACACTTGGACAAGACCACGTGGAAATCCAGGATGGATGAAATGGCACAACAAGGAGAGCGAGAGAAAGGGGAAAAAAAGTGTGTAGAAAATCTGCTTCAGCACAAACACTGCCTACAAAGCGGTCCCTATCCAGCAGGATGCGAGGAACAGGAACAGACCCACCGGCCAAGTTTGGGGGCCCAGGGAGTGTCGATTTAACAGCATGCAAATGGGAAGTGTTAACAAGGAACTTCAGTGGCAGCCTGTATCTGCCTTCAAGTGTGGAAAGCCACAAACATGGGGCCAGATTTTACACAGCACCCATCCGACACCGCTCTGTACTGTGCCAGATTTACTCAGGGAAAACCACAAACTACACTAACAATGTCATAAGAGACACACGTCTTGTGCCGATGAAGTGTGGGTGTTTTTTTCTTCATGTCTGTGCACATCTGCCCTATTCAGAGAGCATGGATGACTCAGGGTGAGTCAGAGCATACAAATCCAGCCCTGGGCGAGATTTCAGAGCGTTCCTCAAATTCACTATGAGCGGGTCACACGCTCTCGCTCAATCATATGTGGTGGCAGCTCCTCTTAGTAAAATGTTAAGTTGCTTCTCACTGCTGGCCTTCTGTCAGTCAAAACTCACTCCTCTTTCATTCAATGGTCAGTCAATCCTTTTTCCGAAGATCCTCCGGCTGAGACTTTGTTGCTTTTCTTATCTCTGAGGTCCCAGTGAGGAGGTCTTGGTGGTCCCCTGTGGAATGCACCAAGGAGGGGGCAGACTCGGGCTAAAAGGGGGTGTCCCATTGTTCCCATACTCTGCACTTACCCCCCACCAGGCCTTCGCTCTCATGGAGGGGGGACTGAGAGGAAACCAGAATGAAGACCCAAGTACAACATCTACATCAAGAATCAGACCAGTCCTACCCGATAAGGCAGCAAATATTTTACAACCCCACTAGAGAGTGTTGGCCCAGACACGTAGCCAGGCATGCACTCCCCCTGCTTGTTACCAAACGCTACTTGGTTCACATTCACAAAACCACTTCCTCCTGATAGCCAAACTCAATTACAGGCAGTTATTCAATGGGCTCAGGTCACAGAGAGCACAGAGCACAGATCAGATCCTTTTTGGGCCTTCACACCACAAGGAAACATGCAGTGCAAACATAACCATCTACAGACAATTCATGCAGCAAAATCAGTGTACTGCAATGAAATATGGAGAGAAAAAATATATATATTTTATATATAATAATAATTTCAAATTCCTGTAGAATTACTATACAAGCACTGCTAACCATATTAATGGTTAATAAACTAATTAATTAATACAACATACACTACAAAGTTTCATTAAGTAAAATTTTTAAACGCTAACACTAACTTTTGTTTAGCAGCAAAACCGACACTAAAGACTTTCAAATGGAAATTTTGTTCTTTGATTATCTGTAATCTTTGCAAAACCCCGAAAAAAACTTAATATTATGGTTTTGAAAAAAATTCAAGCAGCACAACATCAATATCTGATCCATGATAGCCAGATGGTGGAGAAAACTCGCTCTGCAGACTCTCTCTGCCTGATCCACAAGAATTGCTGTAACAGCCGAGAGAGGAGAGGAAACGTTACCTCACAAACACGCCACCAGGTCAAAGGTCCAGTGAGGGAAAGAAGCAGAGATGGAGCTTTACAGCTTTTATTTCCTCTCTAGCAGTGAAATTTGGGCTCTGGGTTCTACTGTACCTTCAGTGTCGCCGAAAGACTGTCCAGCAAACTCACAAGTAGTGAATTGTGCACAGTTGTCAGCTTTTTAGGGATTCCTTGTGCATATGAAATAATAGCCTCAGTATAAAATAACCGGTTATTATCTATTACTGAATCAATACTGAATCATCTGCGTCTAAATCGTGGTGCATCAAAGAAACAATTGATTTTGACACCCCAATATTACAGTAACCGTTAATCTGTTTATATATTATTTTTATCTTCGCTGATAATGACAGTGCACCTTATTACAGCAAGTATAACATGCTCCTGAATCAACATCTTGGTACAACCTTCTAAAAGAAATTGATCGGAGGGATAGGTTTACAGGTAATGTCAATTTAGGCCTAAAGCGAGGATTTGGGTCTTTGACATGATTCTTATTCACAATCAATCACCTATGACTTTGTGAAGTCGTGGTTAGGGTAAAGGTGAAGACAAAGTTCTTTGACAGGAACATTGTTCCTGAATCAACAAACTATGTTGATCCAGGAACATGTCTTACTTGACAAAATCATGTCGACCATAATGGTACAAACAGCTGCCAACAGTGACAACAAACATTGTTTGTTCTTTAATTATCGCACTTGAGCAATTATCCTCTGATTATGTGAAATGCTGTTGTGAGGGAGGCACTCTCTGATCTGACACTGTGGCAGACAGGGGTCTCATTAACTTGGCATAAATGATCTTCTTACTGGCATGTTTAATTTTTTGTGCAGTTCAGCCATCTGACTGTCAAGAGAAACAGCTAAATGGCTAATTTACATCTACTTTATTTCTTTCTGGATAACGCACTGTCACAGTAAACACATGAATTCAAATTCATTCATGTGCAACTATCACATGATGAGGTGGAATAAACGAGTGGTCCTGCATATTTTGAGAATGCACAGCTGCAACTCAAAATCAGCTAATATGTTCATTGCTATATTTGATCTCTTTGGGAAGAAATCTGCATAATGAATTCAAGAGCTCAGAGTTATGCTATATCCTATTGGTTGCGGGAAACAAAATGGCATGAAATATTGAGTTAAATACACAAGAGACAAGAGAAGAGGAAGAACTTCTTGCAAAGTTCTGTGCTCATAGATGTGTTATCACTTATGACGTGACACAATTTATCTGGGTGAAAACACAAGGCAAGCAATAATCACAAAAAGACTGTGCTGCAAAAATAAATCTATGCTGATGTGTCCAAGCTACAAGTCAGAGATTAACTGTGTCCAATTAAGATTTGATCTGTACAATATCAAGAGGCCAGTGGGGTGAAGTCACCGCCTCTTAGAGTCTCACAATGTTCTGAAGAAATTAAGAGTATGATGAATCTTTCAGGAAAAAGGGGAGGAAACGTGTTTGATCTTTGCCATTGTCCATACCTGAGGCATGACATAAGAGCAAACTGCCAACATAAAGCAAAGCAGATTTCTCCAGAAAAGGAGGAAAGGATTGTGCTGGACCTCTATGAGGAGCTGTTGACGAGGCAAGATACCAATCTGGTCAGTATTAACCACCCCTCCTCTAAATCTTTTGAAGATGGGCCGCCTGCCACTGGGCGGGAGGCACTTGACACACATGTTTTATGACAGCTAGGGCAATCAAACTATCACAAGTAGCAAGGCTTTTAATAAGAAGGCTATGCAGTGCTTTTGGTTTTGCTGAGGATTGGACGGTACAGGCAGTTTAGTCCTCAGCAGGAATCTATGTACCCCAGAGCTTAAAGAACTATGAAGCTACTAAGGAGAAATAATCCAGCCTACTCAAAGTGAGAGGATCTAGAGAAAAACTCTAACCACAAAGAAGGATCTTACCTCTCCCTAAGCAAAAGCTCCTTACAAAACCATGCTTATCCAGCAGAGAACACACAGAAACATCCTAAGACCAATTTCACACCACAATCTTCAACAGAGTACAGCTAAATGATAGGATAAAGATTCCAAGATTCCTAAACATTATACAGTGCCACTTTAAAACCCACAAATGTTGATTTGCGTACCTAGACTTGCACTACCTGGCCTCTGACCTGACTTTAAGGACATAATAAGTTTTTAAAATATTTATGCTTAAAAGGTCAATGGTTCTAGTCAAGTATAAGTAACTCATCATCATTATCATACATTAACCACATCTGTTGGACAAATAGCTTGAAGCTATAAGAAGCTAAACTTAAAGGGATAGTTCAGCCAAACAAGGACATTATCATCAGTTATATCAGTCATTTATTATTTTATCCTCAATCTATATAGTGTTATAGATAGGTGTTGTCAAAAGAATATATACTTCAGAACCAAGCCAGTACAAAACAAATTAACAATACGATACCAGGTTTTCTTAAGAATAGGTAGAACAAAGGACCAGATAGGCCCGTTTTTAGATGCGTGTGTAAGTGACAGACATGGCAGCCCGCGGTGCTGCTGATGGGGGTGGCTCTGAATCCATTGATAATAAAGGAGGAAAACCACAATATATACACAAAGAGTTTTCCTGTGTTTATTCGCCGTTTTATTCTGCTCTAAAATTTGCAGCAATGAAGAACCCAAACACTCATCATTCACTCAGAGATCACACTGACATAATCATTCAGTTAGTCTAAGCTAAATTTTAAATGTAGCCTAACATACATATTTTATATTTAAAATATACTTTAACTTGTGCTTATAACAGCATAAAGTGCAGAACATTCTGATTTAGTTATCAGATGCCAGTGCTTGTGAAAAAAAAGTAGGCTAGAAAACAGAGAGCATTTTGTGCCCTGTGCATGCTTTATTTTATAAAGTCATATTGTGTTTTTTAAATTGTGTGTCTATACAAATAAAACCAATCCATTTAAGATTT
Source organism: Danio choprae (assembly GCA_903798125.1). NCBI lineage: Eukaryota > Metazoa > Chordata > Actinopteri > Cypriniformes > Danionidae > Danio > Danio choprae. The sequence goes on from CAIGQW010055024.1 coordinate 8,356,646, forward strand.
CAATTACTGACTCTGACCAGTATGGCCAAAAATGACGGAGTATTTTGTTTTTCGCATTATAATGACTGAATCTGCTGTTGAACTGAAATGCATGCAAGATGAAATATCTTGGGATTCCTACTGGATATTGTAGCTGGTCTGTGCTGGTTAATGTGAAACCTGCCCCAATGCGCTGACATGTTTTTTAACAGATGGGATGAAATGATTACCTGGAACACACCTGAAGTACAAACCAAGCTACAAATCAAATAAATATTTAAAATGACAAAAAAGGATAATTTAATTCAACATTTAATGAGAGAAGTAGTTTTAGTTTAAGTAATTTATTTAAATTTGGCTTATGTTGTTTATATCAAAACTATAACCTATAGTTGTTTGAAATTTGTAGTATAAATGTAGCAACTCTATAGCTACTTATTTTCAGATTTTTCCACTATACTAGGTAAAGCACATCTTATCTGACACCTTAAATGTGATTCATGCTCTCTCTGTTAATAAATCATTTTGATTGATGCATAGCAGAATTTTTTTATTCATGCATACTTAGTCTTGTTTAAAAAAAAGAAAGTTTAAAGAAATAATAATAATATTTGTATAACCTTTTAAACTATTGAAATATCTCTTAAATTCATTAATAAAATAGTGTGTTGTTTAATAAGTGTGGTTTTTGAGTTTTGCTACCGAAAATGGTACAGAGAACCTTATATTTTCAGATGTTCAGAATCTTCCAAGCAAGTGTATTGGAGCTGCTTGGCACTAAACTCTGCCACACATTAGCCCTCCAGGAGCACACATAGACTGTGAAATATGAATATCTCATTTGGTGTGCTCTTCTAGCATGTGCAATAACAATCATGTGTTAGGTGCATAGGTGTTTTTTGTGGATATTGGAGAGTTTCCATAAAAAAGATAAATAATCTGATCTGTGGAATTTGGTTGAAATGTTAAAAATGTAAGAAAACAGTCTCATAATTTCACCTCAAATGAAAAGCAAAAGATACTTGCATAAACTCTTGCTGTACAGGATTTCATGCCCAACATAAAGCCATATGACATTTGAATGTAAAAGTCACATAAACAACTGACACAAATGGCCTCTTCTGTTTAATCTGAGTCACATAAAAGAAACATATTTGCATATTAATAATAATACTATCATTTGTGATTAATTGCTGGAATGCTGAAACACTGGCATGTAAGGAATGTTTTTGACCATTCTCCAAAACTATATGAAATACTGGAAACCATGAAATTGTGTTTTGGGACTATAGAAGAATAAATGAGACATGTTTTGACTACAAGGTGAAGAGGGCCAGCTCTGAAAGGCAAAACGAGGGGGGCCACTACCAGTTAAATTAGGTTCTCCTGTGGACTATTTTCTCCCTAGCAACAGGAGACATTGTTAAGCCAAAGCAGGGCTTTTTGTGCTTCCTTTTTTTTTGCTTTCTAAGGACCTCCACCCCTCAGCGACAGCAGACCTTGTCACTTTCTCTGTATCAATTATCTCAGTCTCTCATTGACAAAAGCATGCTAACTGAGGTTAGCCTTGCACAGGGTCCAGACGCATATTGTGTACCATTGTAAGAGGCACACGTGCATGGCACCCAAACCTACCCTCTAAATGAGCTTTTAGAATTTATTCTTTAAAGCCATCACAACAAAACTGCAGATTTGAGACAAGAAAACATGAGAAATGCAGGGATGTTGGGGAACACTCGAAGTTTGCATTACAATGACAGCTCAGGGAAAACAATGGACTTGTTGGGCTGGTGGAAAGAACAAGGAAAATTAGGGTTCACAGTTGTTCCTCTTCACCTAGCTGCAGTCATGCATGTAGCCGGGTTAATCATCAAGAATCCCAAGAACATGTATTACACAACAGCTTATTCTGGTGCTCGAATCTGACTTAAGGTTTAGGTGTTCAGATATTTCATTTGTATCACCGATTACTGTTACAGAGAGTATGTGAGTAATAGGTATCTGATACAGACTGATTACAAAACACTTTTGAGTATTTTACATTTAACATGCCAAAAATAATATATATTGTATATAAATAGGTGTATAAATAAGCTGTACTATGAATAAAAGATTAGACAATTCCCTCGGTGAACTTCCCTCGGTGTGGACTTATACATACACATTTTTGGTTTTTTTTGCATGTCCAAATTGTTACATAATTTGTAAACAGTTCATTCAGTAATTTTCCTTTGGCCTGGTCCCTTATTTATCAGGGGTCACCACAGTGGAATGAACCGACAATTATTCCGGCATATGTTTCACACAGCAGATTTCCAGCCGCAACGCAGTACTGGGAAACTTGTAAAAAGTTCATATTATATATTTGACTGTAACTGCATGTGCACAATAGACACATTATATTCCAATACTTATTAATCACAGGCCCATTTTAAGCCAAATCAAACTGTAACAACAATATGGAATTTTTATAGCATATACAAAACTATTGTGATGGAGGAGAGAGCAGCCACACTGCTCCACACATGGCCTTTTCATGGTGTGTTTGGTTTGACAAAGACAAACTCTGATGCGATTGCTCTGAATAAGTGTGAATGCTATTAACTTAACCTAGGTGTGCAACAAACAACACGGCCAAGACCTCGAAAGATTGGTCTCAGTCGGCTTCCAAAGGAACTCTGTATCTTTGGTCTTAAAAATTACAGTGTGAATGCAGGACTAAATATATAATTTTCTTTTTGGTCCAGTCCAAGTTTTTTTGTCTGTACTAATGGGTACCCTAACAAATGGGTAAACTGACCAGTCTTAAATTGTAACAAAGTTAGTTAGCTGTACCTTACAGCAACATCCCACATTTCTGCTATTAAAGTGAACATCGGCATAGCTGTGACTTCCATGCAGACTCATGCTCTCGTCATGTGATAGTGCTTAAAGCTTCTTAAAGCATACTTTAATTGTGTCATGCTACTTTGAGATGCAGGTTATAGTCTGTTTCATTAAATATCTTTGCAATGTAGATTCAGTTCCCTAACTACCTTGGACCAAGCCTTTCGCCAGGCAACAAGAAACTTTCTCTTTTACTTAAGGGGAAATAAGACACTGATTATATCCAAACTGTGTCCTGGGGCTAGTTTTCCCCTTGAAGAGGAGCTAAAACAGCAACTTGTTACGCTCCCCCCGCCCCCATTGCCGCTCCTGATAAAATCACTGCATTTACATGAGTATTAGCGCTTCTGAATGACAATCACTGTCCGATGACTGACTCTCGCTTATAATGACAAAGTACGACGCTTTGAAACAAAGACAGCAGCTGGGGGTGCGAAACATTTGTAACTACAGAAATGTAATCACGAGCTGCATCCCGTTTGAAAGATGAAGAACTTCCCACTTACAATCCGAAGTGCGGTAACGTATGAAGAAAGCGACTTAAAGGGACAGTTCACACTTAAAATTTCGGTCATTATTTTCCCTAAAAATGAATTGATTGGAAATAAATTGTGACTGAGGCCAACATTATAGCCTACTGAACATAACTTACATTGACTACTTATTTATTTATTATTTATTTATTGCCACATCAGCAACTTATGGCTATTTCATGGCAAAAGGGATATACATAAAAATATTAAATGATAAAAACAATTTCATATTACATTGAATAGTTAAAGAAAGCAGTAACGTTACAGGTATAAAACAATACATAGCCTAGTTTTTCTGGAGAACTGTCTCATAAAGTCTAATGTAATGTAAAGTTTAAAGTATGTGTGTTAGTCACCTTAATGACCTAATAAAGTCCTCAAAGCCGCCAGTTTGAAGAACGGTAAGAGTGAACGATAATATTAAATAGAACTGTTTTGAATGCATGTGAGGACAGGAAATAAACACCTTGCTAACTTTATACACTACTTTCTGTAAAGCGACATATGCAGCCAACCAGGCCAAACTGTACGCACCGTGTATTTACATAGCTTTTTTAGTACACATATATGAATCTGACAAGCTTAACAAGTGTACCTCATTTCATGTAAATAAAATCAGTGTAACTCACCCTGCACTCCTTTGTTGGGAACATCGTTGACGTTGAAACCTTTGGAACTGTAGGCAGTTCTGACTTCATTGCAGTTCTTTGACTTCTGATCAGCCTGAGCCGACGCCAAAACCACCACAGACATACATACTGTAAATACAACGATCATCTTCATCGCTGACTGCTAAAGTAATGGAGCATCAAAAATGAACACAAAACAAAAAGTTCAGTCACGAAATCTCTTCGACTGGCACTTCTGGTTGCCTCATGGGGATGCGGAGTCTTTCTGTGTTTAACTTCTTTTAAACGCTCGGGTCTCGCGAGCTGGGTTTTCTTAAGCAATAAAAACCGGGCCTCCGAAAATAACAACGAGCGAAACAATCCCGCAGTGTGTACCGAATAAAAAGCGGCAAAAAGTAACAAACAGAAAGGAAGTCACGACTTTGCGCTTTTCGTTTCTGCTTTTTTAAAAAAAATAAAAAACAACAGCAAGTCTGCGCTACGTCCAGCGCTATGCACGCGCACACGTTCAATGCTGTAAAATCAAGGCACTTCAAATGCAGTTTCTTCTTTTGAAAAGATCCGCGAAGCAGTTCGCTATGTAGAAGAAGAAGCGAGAAAATTGCTATCAGAAGTTTTGGGAAAGTTTTCCACCCTCTCGCGCTGAAGTGCAGTCGGGACGCAGAGTGGGAATCGAGAGTCGCTTGTGCGCGCGGCGAGATCTCAGCACAGAGTCAGGACTGCGCGAGCACGCAGCCGAGTTCCGGACAAAGAGCGAAACACACGGGGTGGAGCATGGCGCGCGCAGGAGGCTACAATATTAACATCTGTAGTCTGCCAGTAGGCTATTCATGAACATACTGTACAAATCAAACCTGAACCGTGATGATGTATTGGTGACATTTGACAGGGGCTTTTGCCAATTTAACTGACGGCAAAAACAACCAGGGTGGCTTCTTCTATATTGTTCACCATAGTGTGTACACAATGGACACTTAACTATCCCATAAGGCCATGGGATAGGATTTGTGAATGGCAGTGAAGTGACAGATTATTTTGTGCAAGTGAGATTCTAGAACAGCATCCTTCATGATAAAAGGAGACAACAGAGCTGTCAGCAAATGAATGGAAAAACAAATAAACGGCCAATTCTTATTTGGAAAATCGATTTTTCTTGTAGTGTTATTTTACCAATTACTAAAAGTAAATGCATACTGTAACTTGAGAGAAAAAAAAAACATAACTCAGTTTTTTGTGATGTGTTACCTCAACACTGATATAAATACTTCAATATTTTAAAATTAAACTACATTTGTGTTCAGTAATCTTTACAAATGACACAGTTTAATTGTGGTGCTTCTAATTATGTGATAAAAAGTAGCCTTAATTGCAAACTTTTTACAAAATACACGTCTGAAAAAAATGAAAATGTACACTTTTAACAAATAAAATGATATGATTAAATTACCTTTACATGACAAAGTTTACTTCAACACGTCACAATTTTAGAGCATGTGAGTTCTTCAACTTGAATACCCCTATGATGCAATGTGTGACACTGGACCCAAAATCAGTCATAAGGGTATTTTTTTATTTTTTTATTGAGATTTAAACATAATCTGAAAGTTGATAAATACGATTTCCATTGATGTATGGTTTGACAAGATAGGACAATATATAGCCGAGATACAACTATTTGAACTATCTCTAAATTTCTTTTGGTCACAGTGGAATGAACTGACAATAACTCTGACATGTTTTAAGCAGCGGATGCCCTTCCTTGCCACAACACTGCACTGAGAGTGCACTAACTTGTGAACCCCCAGTGTTGAAAAACACACACACACACACTCTCTGATTCACACACACACACACACACACTCATACATACAGACAATTTTAGCATGTCTTTGGACTGTGGGGGAAATTCCTCTTGACCCAGTCAGGACTTGAACCAGTGACCTTCTTGCTGTGAGGTGACAGTGCTAACCCATGAGCCGTTGTGCTAACCCATGAGCTGCACACCGTGCAGCCATATTTGAATCTGAGGGTTAAAAATAAATCCAAATATGAATAAAATTATCTTTAAAGTTGTCCAAATTAAGTTCTTAGCTATGCATATTACTAATCAAAAATTTAGTTTTGATGCATTTATGGTAATAAATTTACAAAATGTCTCCATGAAATATGACCTTACTTAATATTGTAATGATTTTTACTTATTTAAGGCCCTGGAATTAAAATGTTGTCACAAGCTGCCACATTCGTGTTTACACAATGTTATAACCATTGCCTTTTGTCAACTTATCTTTGAGGCGATGGTGTTTTTTTTCTGGTAGGGCCAAAGAAGGGACGATTGTCTCATTTGGCTACAGAAAAGATTTGTGAATAGCAGTGAATTGACATAACTGGTAGTTCACATGATAATGACAATATGGCAAATGTAGTACATCCAGATTACATACTAAAGAAAAAACCTCTTTAAACTATTTGCACAAAACGAGTGTCCAACTAAGAGAATATGTGATTTAGGATGCAGGCATAGTGTGGAATTCATGCATGGGCCCTGATCTTTGCCACTGTTTAAACATGCAACGGTTATGCACATTTTCTCCAAGTTGCCAAGACCGTAAATGTGGATATCGGGCCAAGCTCAAAGTCTCTCTGTATCACAGTCATTAATCACAGCTCTAAACATACCTGTATGTGGGAATGTATCCTACTTATCATGATATGTGACAGAGATCTGCAAGGGCTATATTGTGACTAGCAGTCCAATGACTGTCAGAAGCAATGGGACAGAGGCCCAAAGAAAAAGAAAGAGAAGCACACGAAGGAATGACTTCCTCTGTTTGAAACAAAGCATAAGCACATACAAGGTTATACATCTGCAGGCATCAAAACGTGCCCTATACTGACACTGAGGAGAAGAAACTGTTGAATAAAGTTGTTATTTTGTTTTATGAGCACAAAAAAGTATTCTTGTAGTTTAATAACATTCAGATTGAACGGCTCAAAGCACATGGTTTGCATTGTGGATGTTTTTTTGCTTTTTATTTTTATTTAAATGAGTCAGAACCATTGCTGTATATGAAGAATGAGGGAGCTCTCAGATTTCGCCTAAATATCTTAATTTGTGTTCCGAAGATGACTTAAGGGGCCTCACAGTGGTGCAGTGGGTAGCACGTTCGCCTCACAGCAAGGAGTCGCTGGTTCGAGCCTCGGCTGGGTCAGTTGACGTTTCTGTGTGGAGTTTGCATGTTCTCCCTGTGTTGGCGTGGGTTTCCTCCGGGTACTCCGGTTTCCCCCACAAGTCCAAAGACATGCGGTACAGGTGAATTGGGTCCGTAGTGTATGAGTGTGAATGGGTGTGTATGGATGTTTCCCAGAGATGGGTTGCAGCTGGAAGGGCATTCGCTGCGTAAAACATATGCTGGATAAGTTGACGGTTCATTCCCCTGTGGCGACCCCAGATTAATAAAGGGACTAAGCCGAAATGAAAATGAATGAATGAAAGATGACTTAAGGTCTTATGGGTTTGAAATTACATGAGCGTGAGTTATTCATTAATTTATTTTATTTTTGGCTTAGTCCCTTTATTAATCTGGGGTCACCACAGCGGAATGAACCCCCAACCTATCCATCATATGTTTTATGCAGTGGATGCCCTTCCAGCTGCAACCCATCACTGGGAAACACCCATACACTCTTATTCACACACATACACTACGGACAATTTAGCTTACCCAATTCAACTATAGCCCATGTCTTTGGACTTGTGGGGGAAACCGGAGCACCCGGAGGAAACCCACGCGAACACAGGGAGAACATGCAAACTCCACACAGAAATGCCAACTGACCCAGCCGAGGCTCAAACAAGCGACCTTCTTGCTTGCACCGCCCCCGTGTGAGTAATTAATAACAGACTTTTAATTTTCGTGCGAACTAATCTTTTAATTATTACATTTAATCATTAAATTACTTTATAAAATGATCAATCATTAATTCGTTTTACAATCCTAATAACCTTTTTGTACAGTCAATTTTCCTTTGGTTAACGATGCTTGATATTTGCGTGATATTTGCAAGTCATGTAATGAAGTAAACATATTCTTGATTCACATGGAAATTGGGCCTTCGTTATATACAGTGCTATAATTGCTAATCATCTTCCATTGATTGTTACCCTTGAAGTGCATTTACACAGAGAGCACACTTTGACATGTCTGGATGTGCTGGAGCATGTGTGTGTTTCCATATGTTGTTGTGGCTGTGTGTGTGTGTGTGTGTGTGTGTGTGTTTATGCATGGTCTAGGGGGGAGCTTTTAGCAAACTGACATTCCAACTATTGTGTCCCAGCATTCCTCAGCCAACCCCATTCATGCTGTGTGACCAAAGCTGGGAAAGCCAGTGGCCAATGAGAAGCTGCGGAGGGTTTCTGGGGTTGGCTGATTGTGGATATGAGAGAGTGGACCGGTGTTATACACTCAATAGAAAACAAAAGGTGAGCGCTTTCCTTCTCAGAATACTGAGTAACGGACAAATCCAACAGCTCTGAGATGCTTCTGCACTGGAATATGGAGATGAGATTATAGTGTGTTTCACGTTCCTATCAGTTCACTGGTTCTTGGTTAATTACACATTTCTAACAAATAACCATAAAATCACACTTAAAGACAGACTCATTCTGGGTTAATAAATGTGAGGGAAGCAACAAGATTAAAAGGTGGTTGGCATTGTCAACAAGGCCATAGAAGGGCTATTTTTAGTTCCCCAAAGAAACTTTCAGTGTAAAAATAATTTTGGTTTTTAAAGTGAAGAATGTTTTAATAATTTAAAGAGTCCTTGGTGTTAAAGGTTCATCAATGGGAATAAGTAACGTTTATTCTTTGCCTAAACAATGAAAAACATCGTTTGTTGGTTGTGAATTTCTGGCATCCAGGTATGAATGAATGAATGAATGAATGAATGAATGAATGAATGAATGAATGAATGAATGAATAAATTATTATTAATACTACTACTACTACTAATAATAATAATAATAAAAATAATAACAATAATAATAATAACAATAATACAATTCTTTTTTTAAGTTAGTTTGAATTTGTAATAAGCTTAATTTTTCCTCTAAACAACGTTAAAGAATGTTTCTAATGAATGAGTCAATAAATAATATATACAAAATTTTTTTACATTTTGACTTACAAGAGTGTAAAATGTAATGTAAAAAAATGATTAATGTGTTTTGAAAGCATAGATAATGTATTGCCATTTTACAATTTACCTACATTGATTGAGCTCAATAAAATTAATAATTTAAAACTTATACTGCTGTAGCACCAATAAATTTTTTTTACATAATTATCATGGTGGCTGAGTATGGAGATGATTTTCAGTCCAAAATCACAAAAAGAAAAAGCAGTAAACTAGTAACAATTTCTGCAGAACACAAATAGCCTGACTAACTGTGCCACCCTAAACAAAGAAGACCAGTTGGTTCTAAAAATGGGGGATCCCTGTATAGCCACTTTATTACCCTAAGAAAACATTCAACCTGCGCATTTCAATGGGCCTGTTTGCCCATTCTCACTCGTCCATTAACATTCAGAGTGTAACCAACAGCTCCGCTCAGCCTCTCTTGTCTGATAAGCAGCCGCTTCAGGAGAGAAAAGACACAACAGGATCAAAATCTGCGCAAAACGAAAGTGTGAAAATAAGAGCATCCTGACCTCTCCGACAGATGAGGTTAGTAACAAGATAAAGATTGTTAAACACAGTGGGGGGATTGTTGTGTGTGTGTCCGAGTGTGTTTGTGGGGAGGGGTGACAGAATATAAACAGACTAAATAAGGTTTAATTTGCAACTTTGGGTGTGAAGCACCACAGGTGTGTCTGACAGCTCTGGTCAGCTGACACCAGACGATCAAGACAAAATGGAGATGGATTTGATAATGTGCTATTCATTTGACACTTTGCTGTAATTACGTCAACATGCAATTAGTTTTTGTTACTTGAGGCAATTAATGTTGAAAAGGCACACATGGATGGCTAAAGAGAGAATTACATACAGATACAAATCCAGATGGAAACCTGCGATAAAAAAGGTTGGCAAAATAATGTCCCCCAAAAGGTCAGTATTGTCAGAATTGTAACACAAAAAGTCACAAATACATATTTTTAATTAATTGTGGAAGGCAGTGGCATAGCCCAAGTTGCATAGACCCACCCCCCAATCCACGGAAGAGTGAAGGTGGGACCCTCAATCAAAAAAGCAAAAGTGCCATGTCATACAGCCTATTTTGCATCAAAAGAACTGACTGCTAACAATAATGTGTATTTATTTATTTATTTATTTTTACAAATGACAATATAATGAAAAAGCTTGTGAAATAATCTAGTTATTTTTATTCCATCTTTAAAAACGTCCGAAGTTTGTGGACCCAGTGGTTCAAACATTGTATCCTGAAGTGGGTGCTGTGTATCAGGGTGATAATGCACCAATAAACACACAGCAAGACTGGTGACAGAGTGGTTTGATGAACACGAAAGTGAAGTTGAACATCTCCCATGGCCTGCACAGTCACCAGATCTAAATATTATTGAGAAACATTTATAAAAACATTATAAAAACATTTTGGGTTGTTTTGGAGGAGCGAGTCAGGAATTGTTTTCCTCCACCAGCATCACGTTGTGACCAGGCCACTATTCTGCAGCAAGAATGTCTCAAAATCCCTCTGGCAACATAAAAAGCTTGTGAAATAATCCAGTTCTTTTTATTCCACCTTTTATTCCATGAAATGTCTTCCCTTTCTTAAGCATTTTTCTGCAGAAGTTTGAAAAGACTGTCCTGGCTCAGTGTGGTCAAACAACTGGTTAAACGAATCAAAGCGAAACTAAAACGTTCCTGCAGCTTTTATTTTTGTTCATACAGATAAGAATAAGATGAAATGAAATATTTCACTTTTATTTAAAAAAACAGTTCATTCTTATTTAATATGATTTTTAATATATTAATTATTTAAGGATTATAGTATTTTTATTGGTCAGTAAATCAAATTGAACAATCTATTCGGTTAATGATCTGTTAACGAGCATCAGGCGTCGTGGCAGAGAAGTGCTTAAATTAATTTATGTGGCAAGAATTTGTGTGCTGCATGCATAGATTGTTTATCCAAATCTGACCAATCACATGGGGCCTTTACTCTCTTTATCCCCACCACTCCAGTAGGCGCTGTCAGATAAACCTAAAGCTGAAAATAAATACTAATGCTGAGAGACAAGAGAGGAAAATGACAACAACCAATAAGAATCAGAATTTTCTTTTAAAGTCTAGGGTTAGACAGGGTTAACTTGACATTTAAAAATATGTATTTTTAAAGATTTAATTAGCTCTGATTAATATCTATTGCCTGTTAATTTTAGTATGATCATTACATGATAAGATAGCATTTTGCAAGTTAGTTATATCGTAAGAAATATCTTTATCGCAACAATCAACAACAAAAGATTATAGCATATTTTCCCAGCATTGCGTCGCCCTACTTCAATACCTCAAATTCCAGCACACGACTATAAAGACTAAACAATGGAAACTATAAGGGAGGACTATAAAGTATTTCATTATCACAATCACTACTATTCCACTGCAACTTTAACATTTTTTTATTTGATGATCATTTACATGAAAACCTTCTCAGTTAAACCCCTCAAATGTTATTGTCAAAAAGAAACAGAATTTGTACTGTGAATGTCCAGGTTTGAGCAATATAAACATTGAGAATAGCAGGTACTGACAGGACAGTTTCTCCACTCGTTTAATGTCTGAGATAACTGTACTGGCCTGAATGAAGGGATACATTTTGACCCTCCTTCCCCGCCAGTGGTTATTGACTGGCTCAAGCCAAGCACAAATATACTCAAATGTGCCAAATGGACCCTGAACGCCCCCCAACACTGCACAATCAGTACCAGTATAAACAGTATTGCAGAAATCAGAGTTAAATTACAGCACTCAACACATTCCATTACTGGCAGAAGCACATCCTTCATTTAATACGTACTGTATGACAACAAGCCAATTGTTTCAGTTCAACTAATTATGTGTGTGTATGTGTGTGTGTGTGTGTGTGTGTGTCAATCTTTTGGCCATGTTTATTTTATCCTGGCAGCCTAGTGTTTATATTACTTCTACAGTTTTCTATAAAGCATATTACTGTATAGATCCAGTGGCTTGCAAACGACCCTTAAAGGAACAGTTCACCCAATATTTCAAATTCTGTCATTTATTCAAACTGCACTTGTTCCAAATCTCTATACATTTCTTTTTCCCCTGTTGAACACAAAAGAAGATATTTTGAAGAATGTTGAGTAACCACTCACCAAAGGATTTTTCTTTTCCTACTATGAACATCAATGACTACCAGATTCCAACATACATCAAAATATCTTCTTTTGTGTTGCACATAAGGTTAAGAAAATGATGATTCGGTTAAAGTTTTGGATGAACTATCCCGTTAAACAACTGTCTTTATTTATTTTTTTAATTAAAATGTGGTATTTTTATTTGTAAGCACTTAAACTCAATTCCAAACAGAAGCTCCAAGTTTACGCAGATGCAAAACAATTGCACACGATTGACTTATAATTGGCCTCTACCTATGATTCATTCAAAAAGCATTTTCTGGATTAAAAACCCAACAGTTAAGCCATCATTATCCAGGCTGTGAATGTGAAGGACAGCTGAGAAAATCAAAACAAAAGAACATTACAGAGAAATCTGAGCTGAAGTAAAACAAATGTTTGAATTAAAAAATTGATGTCCCAGCGGGCTCTATAGCCACAATTGTTAGTAAGCGATGGCTATATCAAATTATCCAAATATTGCACCAAAAAGACCTGAATGGGACACAACAGTCGACCATATTAAAAGCTTTGGGCATCATTGGCCTTTTGGGGAATCACATAAAAAGCATAGCATAAAGTATCATTTTGACTGAGTTGCAACGTGTGAAAATATATCATATTCAAAGGGGTTGTAAAAAACTATTCGCTTTAAAGAAAACACAATTTTTACCATAAAGACTGGAAGAGTTGTAAAACCTGGGGTATCTTGCTAAAGGATTAGTTGATCCTATAATGAAAATTCTGTTATTAATTACTCACCCTCGTGTCGTTCAAATTTTTTGTTCATCTTCAGAACTCAAATTAAGATATTTCAGATGATATCTAAGAGCTCTCTGACCCTCAGTAGACAGCAACAGTCCCAGGATGTTCTAAAAGGAATCAAAAACTCTGTCAAAGCAATCCATGTGACTTAAGTGGTTCAACTGTAATCAAACAAAGCTGTAAAAACACTTTTATGCACCAAAACAAAATGGTAAAAACAACTTTGTTCGCCACTGTCATCTGTATCAAATGTGTGCATTTACTAATGGCAATATGATGCTTGGATGTTGCTCTGCTGACTCTAATATTTAAATAGGTAAGTACATAAAAAATCACTCATGGACAAACAAAGATCTGGTTCAATCAGAAGTTGACAAGACTGCTCAAACAAACAGTGCTCTAAAAAAAACAACAATGTTTACCCTCGAGGAAGTCGAACCGCTAATAGATTTAGATGTCTGTACTTGGAGAGGAGACACAAGCAAACAAACAAATAAATAAATACTGTTTAAGTGCTTTGCAATAATATAATTACAGAAAATCTGCAATCCACTTAAAAAGAGCTTAGGTCCTGATCCCTTCCGGTTTGGGTTCGAACACAATGAAGCCGACTCTTTCACTTTGTTTGAAGTGTTCCTTCACACTTTACAGCTGACGACATGCCTTCGAGCACTGTACAGAGATCAGGCATGAATTACGTCACAGGTTATGAAAGGAAAACAGTGGCCATTTGTAAACACTAGCTCTCCCACTCTATAATGACAGCTTTAGCCCTTTGTATATGATGATTTTCACAATGAAGAAAACCTTCAATAGATAGTTCATCGAAGAATGAAAATTCTGTCATTAATTACTCGTGCTCATGTTGTTTCAAACCCCCAACATTTTCATTCATCTGCGGAACCCAAATTAAGATATTTGTAATGAGTTTTCAGTCCCTCCAGCCTACACAATTACAGTTTCAAGGCTCAGAAAAAGAGTAAAGACATAAATGTGAGTCAAGTGGCAAAATAATGCACAATTTGTGCAAGAAACCCCATCAAACTAATGAAATTATTTCTTCATTTCATCACCCATATCTGACACAAGCTCAGGAGAAAATAAAGTATACATTTTGCATGTTTAATACAAATATCTTCATTTGTGTTGCGAAAATAACCTGAAAGTTTTAAGGGTTTGGAATAATATGCGGAAGAATTTTCATTTTTGGACGAACTATGCTTTTAAGTCCTGTCCACACCAAAAACAGTGACTATAACTATACAGCCCTCACACAACAAATATAATAATAATGGTAAAAACACATTTCTTCTAGCTAATGAACAATAAAAACACAGTCAATCAGAATCGATGCTTTAATTGACCATACGCATAATTACTGTGGATTTCGATAATTCAGCCAGTTTCTGGTGAACTGTGATGTCATTCTATACTCGCTGTGCTTAAGATCTGCCTTGTTGAGAATCAATGATCTACACTGCCTGATGAAGTGTCCATTTAATGTGATGACACACTGGTCTAGAAACACTGCATAAAACGGGATTGTGCTGTGCCACCTTTTTAAAATATGAACATTTATTTTACTGCAGTATTTTCTATGGATGTACAAGACAAGTGCAAGTACAAGTGTTGCCTCTCCTGGTGCTTCAATTTAAATATATTTTCATCTCATTTAACTAAATGAATGCTTAGGTCATTCAACTGAATATATTCTGGTTAGAAACCAAGGGCTGATACAGTCACGCTAACCTTTCACCGGAAGTTTTTTTAAGCTTCAGGCTTAAAAACTATTTTTATTGACTCCATCAGTGTAGTCTGATTTCTATACAAATGATTCAATTAAGTCAAACGTATTTATAAAAAATCTATGCAGTTCTATTCCTAATATTTAGTTCTTTTTATAAATCAAACACAGTAAGAATAATCAATACATGACCCTGGACCACAAAACCAGCCAACAGAATATCATCTTATAGCTGGGTAAATAAGATTTTTATTGATGTATGGGTCGTTAGCACAGGGACACTATTTAGCTGAGATACAATAATTAGAAAATCTGGAATCTGAGGGTTGAAAATGATCTAAATATTGACAAAATCACTTTTAAAGTTGTGTAGATTAAGTTCTCAACAATACAAATTACTACTCAAAAATTAAGTTTTGATATTTATGGTAGGGAATTGACAAAACGTCTTCATGGAACATGATCTATACTTAATAATGGAATGATTTTTGATATAGAAGAAAATGTATCACTCGAACTCAAATGTATTATTGGCTACTCCCATAAATATACCCATGCAACATAAGATGCAGAGTCACATATAGTTTAATTCCTAAAAAAAAATAAGTCATTCTCTTTGAGCGATAGATGGCAAAACATGTGTGGGCGATAACATAATTAACGTTACAGTTATCATTTTTGGCATGAACAAGACTTATCTCTCCTTTAATGCAAATGCTACAGCGACCTGCGAAAGGGAGGGAGGAAAACAGGAAGTGTCGAGGGTGTCGATTTAAGAGCGCACTTTAATCACACGATTATAATACAAGAAACGAGGGAATGAAAGAAAAAGCAAGAGAGATATTGAGTGACGGAATCAAAGAGTGATTATAAAATACCACAGTTTCTGAAAAGGGAAAGTCAGTTTTCTAATAAAACCATTTAAAAGCATTTTTTTCTGTAAATGAACTACAGCTGCGTCGAGGGTTTCACAACGACATGCCGAAGCCTTGATGTCCTCCACTCCAAGGGTCATTTACTGCACAGGAAATGAGTGGCCGAGGAGAAGCTCAATCCAGTGTATGTATGAGAGCCGCTAGAGCTTCAACATCTTCTCAGTCTCTGTCAGTCACGCTTCCTTCTCCTTAAGTGTGCCCATTCACTCACAAAAGCTGAGCCTCTTTGTCTTTTTAAAAAGTGATTTAGCTCCTTTTCCTCCAGAAGGATTTGGCCTTTGTGTAAAACTGCATGTGTATAGTGGAGGGGAGGCGATGCTCAATGTAAAACACATGGCTGTTGTGTGGCATCCGAGCACGGAGGGAAACAACATGATTTCTGTATGTATAAATAATGCTGGTCATGCTGTTGAAGAATGAGTTTGCAGTCTGAGCGTTTAGATGATCCTCACAAAAAATATAAAAAAGAAGAGGTCATATAGTAAGACTTGAGGCTGAGAAGAGGAAACGTTCTTGTCCTTGGCCAAAAATCGTGGTGCTTTATGTACATATGGGCATCAGTAGCGTTTCTGGGTTTGAAGAATGGGGTCATCACTGAAGACCCAGTGTTATGAAGATGATAAGAATGATAGTGAAGATGACGGCTGCAGTAGGAACGTGTGCTGCTCCCGGTATGGATGATCCGCCGTGTGCGTCTGTGGCCAGTCTGGGGGTCAGGAGCAACTCATGGAGAGTCAAGTCGTCAATTGCCAAGTTGTCCGCCAAATCTTAAAGAGAAAAAGAAGCAAAATTATATGAATGGACATGCAGAACATATTTACAAAGTAATTTGGAAAAGTTCCATATAAATTTATGCCTCTTTATCATTCTTTCATATTTAGTGAATCAAATTAATTTTAAATAATGAATCAAACTGCAGTCTGACACCTTAACAAATGCTTCTTAATGACTTTCTTCTTTTTAGCCAATCAAACACATTTGGAACAATCAATGTAGTCTGATTTCTAAATACATGCCTCTAAAGAGGTTGTTTATATGATTAAATAAAGACATACTGTATAACCAGGTGGAGTTTAATTCCTAAATGAATGACTCTTAACGAATTGGCTCTTTTACTGAATCAAACACATTTACGAAAAATAATATAGTCAGAATACTGAAGTTAATATGGATGGGCATGCAAAACATAGTATATTTACAAAGTCTTTTGGAATATTTATATAGAACAAGGGCAGCACGGTGGCGCAGTGGGTAGCGCTCTCACCCCAGCAAGAAGGTCGCTGGTTCGAGCCTCGGCTGGGTCAGTTGACATTTCTGTGTGGAGTTTGCATGTTCTCGTCGTGTTCGCGTGGGTTTCCTCCGGGTGCTCCGGTTTCCCCCACAAGTCCAAAGACATGCGGTATAGGTGAATTGGGTAAGCTAAATTGTCCGTAGTGTATGTGTGTGAATGGAAGTGTATGGGTGTTTCCCAGTGATGGGTTGCAGCTGGAAGGGCATCTGCTGCGTAAAACATATGCTGGATAAACATATGCTGGATATAAATATATGCTGGATAAGCGACCCCAGATTAATAAAGGGACTAAGCCGAAAAGAAAATGAATGAATGAATATAGAACGAATGACTCTTTATTATTCATTTATATTATTGAATCAAATGCATTCTAAACACATACGGTTGTCTGACTCCTAAATGAATGTCTGATTCCTAAATAAAGAGCCTGTTCATATGATGAAATCAAAGTCATGCTGCATAACCAAGTGTAGTTTGATTCCTAAAAGAATGACTCTTAATGTTTTGGCTCTCTTTAGTGAATCAAACACATTTACAAAAATGTGTGTAGTCAGACTCCTGAACACATTACTCTAGTGAGACAATTTTTTGAATAAATTAAAGACATCACATCAAATTGTAGTCTGATTAGACAAATGACTCTGAGTTAGTTATTTTTTAGAGAATCAAATCATTCATTCATTCATTTTCTTTTCGGCTTAGTCCCTTCATTAATCTGGGGTCGCCACAGCAGAATGAACCGCCAATTTATCCAGCATATGTTTTACGCAGCAGATGCCCTTCCAGCTGCAACCCATTACTGGGAAACATCCATACACTCCCATTCACACACATACACAACGGACAATTTAGCTTACCCAATTCACCTATACTGCATGTCTTTGGACTTGTGGGGGAAACCGGAGCACCTGGAGGAAACCCACGCGAACACGACGAGAACATGCAAACTCCACACAGAGATGCCAACTGACCCAGCCGAGGCTTGAACCAGCGACCTTCTTGCTGTGAGGTGATTGTGCTACCTACTGCGCCACTGTGTCGCCCCAAAATCAAATCATGTTAAGAATAAATTGTGTAACTTTAACTAAACACATGATTCCTGAATTAATGACTCTGTTGAGCCTGTTATTTTACTAAAACAAACAAATGCAGTACGAGTATGGTGTGAATCCTGAACAAACGACTTTATTAAGTCAGTTGTTTTTAGTGAATTAAACACACTTCAAAGGATCAGTGTAGTTTAATTCCTAAACTAATGATTCCTATTGGGCTGTTTAATGTGATTCCTGAACAAATCTAGTTAGTGAATGACACATATCCTGAACAATCAGTAAATTGTCGGATTTCTGAATGAATGACTCTTATGTCTTTTTTAGAGAATCAAAAAGTTTAGAAAGTGTTTAAAAAAGTGTAGATTGATTCCAGCATGGTTGACTCTGACTCTTTTTTAGTGAACCAAGCCTGTTCTGAACAATCCCTACAGTCCAATTCAAAGTTAAACACATTCAGCATACCATTACAACTAACTAACTAACTAACTAACTAACTAACTAACTAACTAACTAAC
>CAIGQW010055024.1:8380355-8416333 GCA_903798125.1 Danio choprae
ATTGTGTTTCACAATTTGAAGACAACTGCACTACAAAAAAGTCAAAGGGTGTCAAAGCATTCAATCATTAAATCAATCTGTACAGTATCACTAGTAAATGCAGGCAACATGATAATTCACACTGTTAACTGGGTAGATTACTTACAAACTAGTCTGTTACTGGTTTCAAAATTCATTATGAAAACTGTAGTCAGTAAAATAATTTGGCTTGAATTTAGTATAGATTGCAAGTTAATTTACATGACCATTTTATATTTTGAATATACTAAAAGCATTTTATAATCTAATTCCAAATATTAAATTTTTCGAAACACATTATGTGCTGCACATGTAACAGTTCTCTATCAAGCTAGCAAAAACGTATTCATGCTAACAAATTATTAACCATGATAATTCATGTTAACAATAACCTTACTAGGGCGGCACGGTGGCTCAGTGGTTAGCACTGTTGCCTCACAGCAAGAAGGTCGCTGGTTCGAGTCCCAGCTGAGCCAGTTGGCATTTCTGTGTGGAGTTTACATGTTCTCCCCGTGTTGGCACAGGTTTCCTCTGGGTGCTCCAGTTTCCCCCACAGTGCAAAGACATGCGCTATAAGTGAATTTGATAAGCTAAATTGGCCGTAGTGTATGTGTGTGTGTGTGTGTGTGTGTGTGTGTGTGTGTGTGAATTTGATAGAGCATGGGTGTTTCCCAGTAATGGGTTGCAGCTGGAAGGGCATCCTTAAACATATGCCGGAATAGTTGGCAGTTCATTCTGCTGTAGCGATCGCTGATAAATAAGGGACTAAGCCGAAGGAAAATGAATGAATAACCTCACTATTCTATAAACATGCTAATTTGTGGTAGCAACATTCTAAAATATCAGCCATATGATAAACAATCTAGAAATATGAAACCACACAACTTGTTAATTCATGTTAATCAAATGTGAAACATACTAAAAAACATGCTGACTCCAGCTAGCAGCAGGCTAATCTGTGCTAGTCATGTGGTAACCCATCTAGAAACATGATAATCTGCAAAATATGAAACATGCTAGCAACATGCTAACTGCCTATCTATGACATCTGAGTAAAACCTTTAAATGTCATACTTTTCAAAAGGTTTTTAAACTTTTAGATCGTTTCAAACTTGACTAATTTTAGTTTTTTTAATGTCTGTGATTACTTTAGTTCTGAGTGTTACACGATCCTTCAGAAATAATTAAAACATCTTCTATTTGAAACATTCATCTATTTGGTGCTCAATAAATATGTTATCATCAGTGTTAAAAACAGTTGTGCTGCCTAATATTTCTGTCAGTTCTGTCAGTTTCTTTGTTGACCAAAAAGTAAAAAAGTCTTTTACAACATGACAAAAGCAAACAACTTTTTTTACACCCAACAGTTGGCAATAATAGTCTGTTTGCTTTACATCTTAATATCTGTCGAGAAAGAATATTGACTTGAAACATTTGGAAATTGAAATGTCTCATTTGACACCTGCACAGCGGAAAATGTGCTTTATTGGTTCCAGGCACTGCATCTAAATCACCATAATCGCTCATAAAAAGCCAAGTCAGTAGTACAGTCTAATGATATTTTGTGATTTATAATAAAGTGCCTTTACATACGATACTTAAGATGCTATTAAAAACAAAAGGATATCTGGGAAGATTAAGGATCAGATGGCTGCATCATGTCTGGTATCTAAAGGACATTAATGCTGAAGGAATGCACATTTTTGTCCTTCTGTATGTTTTCATAACCCCAGTTGTAGCAACGTAAAGCAGCATTGGCCACTTTCATAAGCAGCACCTGTGTTTAGAGAATGACATTCCGTCTACTTATCTAGTCCTGACGAACACCTGTAAGGCGGACGGGAGCTCCAGAATAAACACGGCAACTGTATGTCCAGGTGGAGGTCTGTCTGAGAGCTGGCAGAGATCCTGCGCTGTCAGATGAACTGCGTTTCAAATCTGTTCAAATCTCTCTAAAGAGCTATTAGGTTTTGATGAATGTTCTGTTCGGAGGCTGTATACATTGTTAACTATGTAGGCCAGACTGATGAGAGCAGTGTGTTCCTTTCCTAAGCATTTGACCTTTTTTATTCATCAGAGAACAGAGCTGAAAATATGTGTCTACGTTAGTGCCAAATTAGCTCTTAGTTTAGAAATCGAGTTGTATGTTACATTTAATGAAGGAAATGTGACTGTGTTTGCCATGTGTTGTGGCTGGTTGCCAGGTGCTGGTGGTTCCCGGGGACTTACTACAGGCCCCAGTATACTCACAGCAAAGCAGTTTTTTGCCTTAGTTTAGAGGTAAAAAAAAGGAAATACATTTGCAGTGGTAAACTTTGTGAACATTCCAATGCCATCCACAAAACCAGACCTACTTATTAAATAATCACCATTGACCAATGAGAGTTTGAAGGTGTTTACTAGAAGCAAATCTTTTTTTTTTTTTCAGAAAAAATATTTACTTTGCCAAGCTGATTGCAACTTTGCTTCTGACTGATTTAGTTGGAAATGACATCACATCAGTTTGTTCTTTGATTTTGCTTGAACATTGACAACACACATTAGTGCCAAGCTGTTGTCAGTATGTTCTGGTTGGTTGCTAGGGGATTTCTAGGGTACTTCTGGGGTCTAGGGCCTGATTCTGATTCTTAGTTGTTTGTAATTTCCTTTTCAAAATCACAGATTACACAAAAACATTAAGCAGTATGACTGTTTTCAACATTGGTCAAATAATAAATGTTTCTTGGGCATCAAATCAGCATTTTAGAATGATTTCTGAAAGGTCATGTGACAATGAATGCTACGGTGGTTCAGCTGAAAAAGCAAAAATGAAATCTAAATAAAATATTTGTACATATATTAAATATAACTATTTTAAGTTGTAATGACATGTCACACTTTTACAGTTAATGTAATTTATGTAATCATGCTGTGCAGAAAAGACTTCTTTCAAAAACATTTAAAAATCAAACAGATCCTAAACTTGCATAATATACATAAAATGCGCTACTATATTTCAGTACATTCTACATCTCCAGTCTTAACAAATGTAAGATTCTTAGTGAACATGATCTCAGAAGGCAGATTCACACTGCACAGATGAACGCCAACAAACTATTCTGTCTTAGTGTGTTGGATCAGTGTGCTACCCCTGTCGCCATCTGTTGCTGTTGGTCAGAGTTTGTTTTCACCTGACTGATCATGTTCAATCAGAGTTCGTTGGATCGTAGACCGTCTGAGCAATGTGATATGATTTGCAACAAACTCTGACATAAAGCGATAGTTCCCCCAAACATGAAAATGTACTCACTATTTACTCTCCCTCAAGTGGTTGCAAACATTTTTAGAGTTTCTTCTGTTGAACACAAAAGAGGATATTTCGAAGAAAGCTGAAAACCTGTAACCATTGACTTTCATCGTAGGAAAAACAAATACTATGGAAGTCAATGGTTACAGGTTTTCAGCATTATCTGGTCAAATTAAAGGCATAGTTCAACCAAAAATGAAGATTCTGTCATCATTTACTCATCCATTACTTGATTCAAACCTTTATGAGTTTTTTTTCTTCTGTTTAACACAAAAGAAGATATATTGAAAAACGCTGAAAACCTGTAACCATTGACTTCAATAGTATTTCATTCATTCATTTTCATTTCG
The DNA here is from genome assembly GCA_903798125.1 of Danio choprae. Lineage (NCBI taxonomy): Eukaryota > Metazoa > Chordata > Actinopteri > Cypriniformes > Danionidae > Danio > Danio choprae. The sequence continues at coordinate 8,384,010 of CAIGQW010055024.1, forward strand.
GCTTAATCCTTTTATTAATCTGGGGTCACCACAGCGGAATGAACCGCCAACTTATCCAGCATATGTTTTACGCAGCGGATGCCCTTCCAGCTGCAACTCATCACTGGGAAACATCCACACACTCTCATTCACACACATACATTCATTCATTTTCATTTCGGCTTAGTCCCTTTATTAATCTGGGGTCTCCACAGCGGAATGAACCACCAACTTATCCAGCATATGTTTTACACAGCGGATGCCCTTCCAGCTGTAACCCATCACTGGTAAACATCCACACACTCTCATTCACACACATACACTACGGACAATTTAGCTTACCCAATTCACCTATACCGCATGTCTTTGGACTTGTGGGGAAAACCGGAGCACCCGGAGGAAACCCACGCCAACACGGGGAGAACATGCAAACTCCACACAGAAACACCAACTGACCCAGCCGAGGCTCGAACCAGCGACCTTCTTGCTGTGAGGCGAACGTGCTACCCACTGCGCCACCATGAGGCCCTTCAATAGTATTTGTTTTTCCTATTATGGATGTAAATGGTTACAGGTTTTCAGCTTTCTTCAAAATATCCTCTTTTAATCTGGACTATATGTGGTGTCTGAGGCTGATGCTGCTACTGGTGAGGACAGAGGGAGGAATGTGAGCATATGTCTCCACACCCATCACCCCGACCACAGGCCCACTCCAGCAGCTGGCCAAGAAAAACTTGCCAGTCGTGAGGAGGCCCAGACACACTTACAGAGCACCGAGACACAGCTAAAGAACATCCAGACACAACTATACGGAGACTGCTACTGCTCACGGAGCAATGGTATGTTGTTTATGGTAGTGGGAATAATTATTTTGTACTGGCTAGAGATATGCTTGGGATATCAATAAGAAGAAATCCCCTTAATGAGATGTAAGACTCAAACCACACTTTAATTATAGGGATAGTTCACCCACAAATGAAAATTCTGACATCATTTAGTCAACCTGTTTGACTTTTTTTTCTTCTGTGGAACATAAAAGGAAAATGACAAGTAATAAAATGTTGGAAAAGAAAAATATTTTAATTGAACTAATATTCCTAATTGGGTTAAAGATAAAGGAACAAATACTATTTAAATATGTTTCAAAAATGAAAATGAAGGATTATTGTTAAGTCCAGACAGCATTTAGAAAGGCTAACGATGACTGGACCAATAAACACAAATATTATAAACCAGACAACATTATAATCATTTTACAGCTGGAGTAAATTTTGGGACAACTAAAAAAACTAATAAAAGAAGACACACAAATTACATACACATTTTTCCTGGGATCTAATATATTGTCAATCGAACTACATAAATCTCAAATTTTTAGATGGATAAAAGGCCTCTTTATACAGTACTGTGCAAACGTTTTAGGCCAACATTAAATCTGTTGTTTTACTGATGGTATAATGGATAAATGTGACCATTTACCACAAAACCAGTCATAAGTGCAAATTTGTTTTGAAATTCTTTTTAAATCGAGATTTACGCAGGGTGAATAAATGATTTTTCAGTTGATGTATGGTTTGTTAGGACAGGAGTTAGGTTTGGTTAGAGTTTAAAATATTTTGGTTTAATTGTTTAAGACATGTGAACGACAATGCTGGAGAGTAGCTGTTTGTCCTGGTTTGAGCTGCATTTCTACTAGTGTTGTTAGCAATATTGTCTCAATTGATAGAATTGTGAATGTTGAAAAGTACAGATAGGTTTTAATCCATTATGCCATTACTTCTGGAAAGGACCTATTTGAAAACCCTATTTGGAGAAAGAAAACAGCTGATGAAACACAGACAGTCATGAAATGGCCTCCATATGATCCAGATCTAAATAATATAGAGGTTGTATGAGATCACCTTGACAGAAAAAGAAGATATGATACTCTAAACCTAAAGAAGAACTCTGGAAAGTGCTAAAAGAAGCCTGATATTATACAATACTTTATATGTACTACTTTTTTAAATGTACTTTATATTCAAATTCATATACTGTTGTAACTGCACAAAAAATGTATTTCATAGATGCAACTTAGTTGTATTGCAAATAACAAAAATACCAATTCACGTTATTTTAACAAATGATTCAACCATTCAACCAATGAGTTTTCCGCATGGATGCATCCCAACCTCAGAAATTGTCTTCAAACAAAACAAAAACATTAAGGAGCACAGAGGTTTATAAGTTTATTTAAAAAATCTATAATAAAATCCAGAAAACCGATAATAATTTAGAAAAAGTCTTATACTATTTTCCATATCTACATAAAAGCATATATGTTTGAGGAAGTCAAAATGTGGGAAAACGGGTTGTATAGGAGACGAAGCAGACAGCAAGAAACAGTAAAAGAGTCTTAAACGGTATAAGATTTTTGAAGATAACTGATTCTTTTCCCTTTGTGAACCGTCCTAACCCCATGTCAGCATTCCCCATCAAGCCTTCAATGGGCGCCATTGTGGGGCAAATTCAAGTCAACACATATTAATTAGCACGACCCAATGTGAGCAAGGCCACTGGTGTCAGCTATACTGCTCCTCTCACTAAATCTGCACATAATTAGATTTACTCCAATATATTTTTAGCTCTAAAGTTCAGATTAGGCACAGGGAGAAATGGACACACGCACAAACAAAGACTTTCAGAGACAGATCATTTCCTGTGGCATGTTGAAGGCCTTTTTGCTGTTCTCACTATATAAAAATCACCATAGAAAAACTGCTTCAATGAGCTGAGTCGATGGCACACATGAAGCCGCTGCTCAAAAACGCCTGTAAAAGCTCCAGCTACCATTAGCGCCAGAGAGACTGCCAACATGCAGATTAAAAGATGAACCAGAAAACCTGAAACTACACAAACAAGGGTGAAGGGTGACTAAGGTGGCAAGTCCTACAAAGTATTGAGCTGCTCTGTTATTTTGTTTGGTTTACAGTCATGGTTAATACCAGGAAAATGCAAGCAGTGGTTACGTGTGCAAAATGTGGCGTCATGAGGATGCTGTGTTATATGTGGTTACCGGGATGTTTCCTCAATAAGCCACATGAATTGAAGCATCATTCATGGTTGAACCACAAAGTTTATAACTTTATGTGCGAGTGCAAAAGTCCACGTTTTCAGTCTTGGTTCCGGAAGTAGTTTCCATTCATTTTTTCCCCATGGAGATTAAAGAGACTCCTCAGAGCTCTAAACCATGCAATAAACCAAAGGTAAAATATAACATTATAAACCTAATTTTGAGGCAAAAAAGTTTTTGGATATATGAATAATCTAATGTTTTTAGAGGTAAGCAATGATGAACCATGAAAGACGTAATAGAATTAAAAAAGCTTTTCAACATCAAAAGTTGGTGAGGCGGAGATAAGGTCACATGATAATTCAGAAATAAAAGAAAAATTATAGGAAACTATGGTGGATAAGAGAGCTCAAATGAGCTGCAAGTTAAGATAACACGCATATAGAAAATCCACTAAGGTATTGAGAAAACATATTCATCGATTTGACAACACTCTCTCACACAATTCTCACTGTATGATTACAGGAACTGTATGAGCAGGATTTAAAAATAATTAATTACTATTAAATATACCTGTACCCTTATCTAAAGTGTTATTGTTTTTGTTAAGGTTAGAAGGTTGCACTTGGCCCTTTGGTTAAAAATTATGGCTACTATTGACCTTATTCTTGATGTACGAGCGGGCGCAGCCATTGGAATTCTTTTGCCTTAGACTTGCGCTCTCATTCACTTCCATTGATTTTTAGATGTTACAAACAGCTCGTTATGCTGCTTCATGTTGCATTGGTCTGTTTCTGCAAACCGATATTTTCTTATTATATTATTCTATTTTTTGTGTATAGTCACGAACACACTTGATTATAGAGCAAGTAGTTTGACCGTTTTCTGCCATTTGTTATTCCTAGTCGTTTCTCCCATAGGAAACTGAATTGAAAGTTCTAAAACAATCACAAAAATAAGCGCACTTCCGTGTAACAGAATAAGTTAAATAACCCAGCCCAAAAAGACATTAAATTGATGTTGATGTCAAAAAACATGTCAAAAATGTGAATCATCAAAACCTTGACGTCCATTTGACAACCACACAATGATGCCATTTAGACCACCAAAATCATGACACAATGATACTGTAATATAAGAAACGTTTTATTACTCTGAAAGCTTCAATTCCAAATGTACACTGGATTTTGTATGTCTACAATGCATGTAGACTACTTTGATGTCAAAATGACATCAAACTTTGGCATCTAAAATATATCAAAAATGACTACAGGACAGTCCTGTAATCTATTTTTGATCTGTTTTTTGACACCAATGTTAGATGTCAAACTGATTTCATTTTGACATCAAGGTAGTCAATTGACCTCAAATCGAGGTGTCTGCTGTGAATTATATTTTGTAGCTAATTCCAATGAACTCTCTGTAAACACACTGAACATAAATGACTAGCTAACTAAATCCCTCCAAACCTCAAACCTCTTTCCATCTCTCCAGTCTTACGGGTGACCACAGTGTAGGTGAGACACAGTTTGTGTTTCCAGACTTTGGTTTGACGGACAGACGTGACGCAGGAAGATGTCTGGAGTCAATTCCGGACGTCAACAGTTCTGACTAATATAAATAAAACTCCTACACAAACAAACACTTTCTTTCGGAAACACTCAAGCACACAAATGTATTGGACGAAGATAAAAGGTGTAAAATATGATTCTAATTGGTTTGCTATTTTTAACTGCCGAGCTTCCTTTACTGTCCTCTTCCTCATCACCTTTCTTAATCTTTGAAACCAGCCTACCGCATACAACAATGTTTAGTGAGACGCTGTAAACTCACAATCACCACGTTTAAGTCTTCCACAACAGCAACGACTGTAGACGTAATCCATCCAGCTCCTGTGCATATCGAGCCAGGCACTGTTTACACAATCGCTGGCAGGTATCATTATTTCTCTGTGTATGTGGTTATCTGTTAAGTGCTTATGGGTGAGTGTGTGTGTGTGTGGCAAAGGATTGTTGTTTATATACAGAGGAAGAAATAAGGACCCCTTGTAGAAGCAGCCAGATCCATTGGTCTGTTTCTCATGGCAAACTTCCTCCTCTCTCTGTGATCAGGATTATTTGCAGATGCGATGGTGCCATTGCTCCTTTCTCAAAGCGGGGAAAAACACCATCTGCTCTTTTTCCGTTGACTTATCTCGCTTTTCTCATCTCAGTTCGTTTTGCAAACAGTGCTGGATGAAGCCTAATCTTATTCTACAGGTCATTATTGGTGAGACTGTACCACTTTCCTTTGATAATAGTGGTGAAATCCCTATATGTTTGAATATGTTTTGAAGATGAATTGATCCATTGGCCATTTAATTATTCTTCATAATTTCTTCTTTTGTGCTTCAGAGAAAATAAATGAGACATATGCACTGGGAGTGTAAGAAGGTTGAGTAAATGATGACAGGTTTTAAATTTTCGGGTGAATCATGGTTTCCACCACAGAATTTTAAAAGATAAATAAAAACTAAGAATTTAGACTTTCCCCATATACAAATGCTAGATAATATATTGCAATTATACACTTTTCCTAAGAATTATGAGGTGAAATATTTAAAAAATCAGACTTTTTCTTTAGAACTGTGACTTTTTGATGTTATGTCTTCTTACTATTGTGTGCCAACACTTCAAAATTCTGACTTTATTTGTTCCAAATTGAGCTTTTTTTCCCTCACCCAACTGACAGTTAACATCTCAGCATTCCAACATGTTTCTCAGAATTGTGATATAACATCAGGGAACATACGGCATATTACTATTGTGTGAATGGCTTGAGGGCTGATTGAAGCAAAGGCAAAATTGTGGAATATTCTGCAAAGAAATAAAGACTCTAAAGAAAATACATCAGAATTATGAGATGTTGACACAAAATTTGGATAAAATTCAGAACTTGCCAAAAGGGTGATTTTGAGAATGTGGAAAAGTGAATCTGTACCTAAATTTGGTATGTGGGGTAAAGATACCGTAAACATGCTTGCTTTGTAGAGGCTGAGAGGTATATCAATAATGATAAATTGGAGATATTTGATAAAACATGGGGACAGATATTACAACACTTTAATGCATTGGAAGAAATGCAAGCATGACCAATGACCCTTGTCAGTAACATAGTAATTAAAGATGTGTAATTGATATTCACTATTCATAATCTATAATGTTTTTAATAATGTGCCCACACTTTTATTTGACGATAAAACTATAGTCAGGATAATGCATTTTTTTGGTAATACAAGAACAATGTTACTTTATAATTACTTTTATTTATGCATTACCTGACCAGCTAAATTATATTTAGCTTTCATGTGCATTTGACCCTCTGTGTTCTGTTGTTCTGTCACAGGTTAGTGTTTTTATGTATTGTATTTTATATGTATTATTATTGTATTGTATTGGGGTTTTTTCTTTCTCTCTCTCTCTTACTTCTATATTTTGTTTTAGTTTTGTTGTAGTTTTATAAAATGCAAAAAGCACATAAATATTAACTGTAAAAAAAAAATAAGATGTTGACTTGAATTTGTGTGAAAAAGTCTGACATTACATTTGACTTTTTATCACATAGTGAAACAGCTTCATAACTCTTCGTTTAAAGGTTGTGTGCCCAAATACCTCCATATATCAGCATTTTTAAAGATATACGTATTGCAAACCAAATAACAAATCATCATGTTTCACTTCAATTTAAATGTTTCTGACAAAAACAAATTAAACCAAAGATCCAAAACCTCAGAGCTTTTATGATAATGACATTTATGATAAATAACTTTTCTATTCATCAAAACGTTGAAAAGAAAACGTGTCACAACCTAAGAAATGTTTCTTGAGGAACAAATCAGCATCTTGCTTGATGCTTGATTATGCTTGATTATGATTTCTGAAAGATCATACTGAAGACTGAAGTAATGATGCTCATAATTCAGCTTTGGGAACATATAAATAAATGATGTTTAAATTGTAATATTTCACAGTATTAGTGTTTTACACGGCTTTAGTAAGCATTAGAGACGTCTTTCAAAAATGTAAAAAGTAAACATTTGAAAAGTTGCTTTGGTACATGTTTTTCTGTCCATTTAATTCAATTAAATGATTCTACAGATTATTCTAATTCTCTAAACAGGACTGAACAAAGACTTGGTTATTTCAGGTAATGCACAGCAATTGAAATGCTACCATGTTTCATTACTAAGATTTACCAACATCTAAACTAAGGAGCATTCTTAGTCTTACTGTCTGGGTCTTGGTCTTACTGGGTCGACGTTCACCATATATAAAAAGGGAATTTTAAAGCTAACTGAGAAATGAATGTACTCTTGCTCATTTCCTGAAAATTTCACCCTGTTCATTTCCAGGTGTATTTCAGGTTGATTTCCACATTACACTGTGCAGACGTCTGTGTTGTCTATAGCTTCGAGCACCTGGACCACTGCAGACAGACATCTGCAGTCCAAACGTCTGAATATGCCCTTATATCCATTTTCATATACAGTACCTGCACACAAACTCCCTGACAACAGCAGCGCACAAGCACATTCAGGCTCTACACTTATCTGTATGACAATATAGACTTCTGATGTTATTAAATAAAGCTAAGCATTATTATTGCAGACTATCACAAACCCACCAATATTTTATTCAATGAGGTAAACAAACTAAATAAAAAAGATATATTTTTAAAGTTTGTACGTTGACATTAGGTATTTATTTCAGTTAACATGAACTAACAATGGACACTATGTTTACAGCATATATTAATACTAGTCTCTGCTCATTTTAACTTGCTTTTATGTTTTCAAATATTTGTTTTTGTTATACACTATGAACAAACAAAAAACAAAAAAACAACAACAACATTTTGTATTAACATTAAGCGATAGTTTGCACAAATAAGAAAATGAGCTATTAATGCGCTAACTTTCAGGAAATTCATTTAGTTTTGGTTGAATTATTTATTTTTAAAACAGGTATAGACTGCCATATTTATTTTCCATTTCAGAAAAATGATCTCCTTCCACACTATACAGTGTAAAATGCATGCTATGTGACTATTCACACATTCACTGGGCATGTGCAAATTTAGCCAGCATCTATACTTACAGTTTACCATTCCCCATGGTTATGAGAGTGGCTTGACAGATCATTGAACTATACGCAATCGTCCAGAAGACCAGCCAGAGCAATTGTAAATTGCCGCATCTAGATTTTCTAAAGTTTACATTTCAGTCCATCTATAATGTAAAGGAACACCAGTTTGTTTCCAAACTAAAATGTTTTTAGCATTTTCAAAACCCATTTTGTGGGTCAATGATGCTGGAGTAGTGTGAATGGCAGACATAAATGTTACAAAACCTATACGTTTAAAAAGGAAAACACATTAGTGTAAACAGCAACTCAATGTGCCAGTTGGCTTGCAGTTGATTTTATGAGTCACCAAGGAATTTCAGTTAAATAGCTTCTTTAAATGTTCCACATCTGGGATGGTCTAAGTGTAAATAAATCAATAGCTAGTTAATCTTTTATTATTTATTATTATTTTTTTAAACCATCGCTTTACACAAAGATCAATAAATGATACGTTGCCATTGTTAGTTTATGTTAGCTAATGCATTAACTAATGTTAACAAATGACACATTGCTGTTAAATGACCTGGGGTTAATGAACTCTAAAGAACATTATTTAGGTTATGTTTCTTTTTCCATCTATGATCCCAAATGCCCCCAAAAGGATGTTTTGCCGTATTTAACAAGCTTCTAGGCATAGATTTCTCAAAGCAGAGCTAATTAAACCCACCCACTCCACACACACGTATACATCCTCACATAAACACAACCTCTCATAGGAGTTCACACACACACAGATTGACAGCGTATGCTACTAACACTAGGCAGGCCGCCATTCTCGTACACAGCTTGTTTACGGCTGTGGCACAGAGCGGCTATGATCTTTCAGTGCTATAATGTTGGCTAATGAAAAAAATGTGTGCTTTGCTCCTCACCTATCAGGTGCTAGAGGTCAGAGGTGACACATGGAGCCTGTTAGCATTCCAGCCTCAACATCAGAGGAAGGATGAAACTATTTATGCATATGCTCCATGTGCTTGTGTTTCAATGCTCACGCCTGTCGCTTTGGCTCACAAATTCACATCGTCCCTCACAGAAACATCTTCTACTTTGAATTTCCTGATTATTTATTAACCTCCAGGCTATCCATGATGTTTGTGAGTTTTGGGGGTGGGATTGAAGGAAAACATTGCAAGTTTTTTCAACATTTATAATGCAAGTGCCTATAGACATAGACCCTTTTTTAATTTTTTCATATACTTAATATATACATTTCAAGTGTATTGGCAGCCTGATCTCATGAGAAAACTAAGTATTTAACATATTTCCAGATGGCTAACTTGTACAATTTCATTTGTATGAAAGCGTATGATTTTTTTAAAAGGAGGCATGCCCCCTAACCCCTCAAGGCGATACAACGTTATAAAAGAAAAATAAAGAAACAACACACAACTCAACAATCAATGAATAATCAATTCGAAGAGCAATCATAATGACAACATGATAACAATGAAAACAAAAGCTGTAAAATTGAAATCTAATGAACTTGACTAAAGGGTAAAGTATTAAAACAACCAAAGACCTGATAGGAAGAGGCAAATAACTCCACAACCTAAGAGCAATACAAGAGAATCATCTCCCTCAGTTTTGAGTTTGCAACAAGACTGGTACAAAGTAAGACAACCAGCCAAATGGAGGATGGTGTGGAGACTGAGAGCAAATTACAAATATACTCTGGGGCCAGCCTATGTATTGCCTTATAAGTTAAGATAATAACTTGTGCATCACTGCAAAAAATGCTTTTCTTACTTAGAGCTTTTGTCTTGTTTCTAGTACAAATATCTAATCATATATCTATTCTACACAAGAAACAAATAATGTCTTGTTTTTAAATCATGTTTTTGCTTAAAATAAACAAAATAATCGATAAGCAAAATATTCTTATTTCAAAGTGAAAACAAGATTATTTTGCCTTAATTTACTACATAATTAATGACTTAATTTTGATTTATTATTTATGACAACAAGACAAAACTTTTTACTTGTCTTCTTGATTTAAGATTTAAATTTTTACTAGAAACCAGAAACAAGACTCTAAGCAAAAAAGTCTAGAAGAACCCAGTGTATATGAACAATGGATATGAACAAGCCCAATCGATGGGTTAAAAAGTGAATTTAAAAGTTTAACGCATTAGCTGCTTTTGTCTATAGAATTTGGGTTGAAACAAACCCAGCATTTTTTTGTTTATAATATTGCCTCATCTAATAACATCTAATAACATTCAATAACCAGTTGCTGTTATCCTATTTCTATCAAGACAGGGTTTTCATCATGTGAAAAAACCTTTTCACACAATGTTACCTTTTTGCGTCCATGTATGTTATGTTGTATAATATCTAATTGGTGGGAAAAGGGTGCATTTGTTTTAAACACTGTTTAACACAAAACCTACTAGAACCCCAAAGCTAAAATAACTCAACCAAAAGATTACCCAACACACTAAACACAGCATTGGGGCTGAAAATATTTTTCCCACCAAAAAATGACCAATTGTTCTGCTAGAAAAGATGTGTGTGTTTGTCAGCAGCGGTCATGTGGGACACTTTGAAGCTGCCTATCTATGAATTTTGGATCATCAAATATGGTTTATGTAAAGCCCTGTTCACTTACAATGAGAAAAATCCTGGAATGTTTTCCTCCAATTCCTTCATTTTCCTTTATGTGGACAAACACCTCTTACATTATGTTGTTACATTAGACTGCAGTTTTTCAATTATCAATTATTATTTTGAATCTTTTAGTGACAAATGCTCATTTTGTGTCATAAACCTGTCTGCAAAGTGTTCACAGTTTGGCCTTCAGGCCTCCAGGATGGATGTGACTTTTTCTTCAGTAAAACAAACTGCTGGTAGCTGCTGACCTGCATTTTAGAAATCACCTTAGAAAACACTTTGCTTTACTATAGATTAAATCTCACCTACATCCTGGATAGCCTGATGGTGAGTACATTTTTTGACCTAATTTATTTGTTCACCATTCATAGTGTAATTTTAAGTAATGTATTTGAATCCAATTAGGTATCAATTTGTCCCACAACATAAAAATCATACCCAGAAACTGAACATAATGTAAGTAATACATCCAGGATTCCCAGGAGGGTGAGTAAATAGTCAGGAATTTCTTCATTTTTTGGGAAGAACTATACCTTTAAGTAAACCTAGGACAGACGTGAGACTCGGTCCAGCCCAGGCTCACACAGCGAGCTGCATGTTTCACATTACAGGCATATTTCCACATTGTATTTTGCTAACCCTTGCCTGCTGATAAAGGGCCAAAGAGCTTCAAAGAAAAAATGCTCCTCAGCACTTACAGTGACCAAACGTCTGCTGCGTGCTGGAAAATAACAAGAGCTCTTTTGACAGGGCCCATGCTGAGCGGCCGAGCGGTCAAGGCTACAGAGCCCGGCACAGCTCGACCGGCCCTCTCCAAAATCCCCCGACTCCAGGGGTTTGGCCTTTCACCGATGCCTACATTCATCAACTCCTCCTGGTTTCCTCCTTGATAAAATGAGAAGGAAATAAGGAGTGCTGAGAGGGAGGGAAATGTGGGGAAAAAAGCAAAGCACTTGCTGCGGACAGACTAAAGGATACTACTTCATGGAAACACAAAAATGGGGTGACTGTTAAGGGTGTCGATGCTGAAAAAGATGAGAAAGGGGTGAAAGCTCATAAAGAATGAAAGACGTGATGACAGCCGGGCATGAGCTTTATGGCTTTGGCTTAGTGCAGACTTCTGTTCTTATACTTCTGCAGACATGCTGTTCTTATATTTAAAGTGGTGAGATGGAGAGAGTAGGGATATATCTGCTGTTTTTTAGTTAAATTTTATTTATCCAGTTTTACTTTTTGAAAAAAACTCATTCTGTGTGATTTATAAGCTTTTTGAGAAATGAGGAAATCAGCAACGTCCTCATAGTTCACCACCTTTTTGTAATACTGTGTCATACCTATGTCATTATACAGATTTGTGTCCTGATATGTCACAAAAACACACACACACACACACACACACACACACACACACACACACAGTATGTACAGTAAATGTATAATGCAGATATGCAAAATATGTGTGAAATAAATGTTCACCATTTAGTCAAAAAATGCATGTAAAAATGAAATCGTACATTTTAACATATACTTTTTTGATATATATTTATAGTATAACCCTTTATTGTTATGATTCGTAAAGCTCTTTTTGTCTTTGACTTTGAATAAGCACTAATCAAGATATAAATGAAACCTTTTTTGGCTTATGATACCAACTGCGTGAACTAATGTTAACAAATATTGTCAAAAGTGAGACGTTTCACTTTGTATCACTCTACTTGTTTGTGTTTCTTGCATTTTAGTCTCAGTGACGAATCTTGACCCTGGTCTAGCAACTATTTATATTGCCAATAAAAAATAAGCATAATATCTGGCCAGTTTTTCATTATTAAGGCCTTGTTTATAGAACTGCTGTATAAACTATATGTCACACTTGAAAACTGTCTATTAAAAATCATTCATCTAACCTCACCATTTTGAGGTCACATGACCAGCTGATCTACCAGGTGAACGAGATAAGCATTCTGATAAATAGTGTACAATTCAACATCAATATTTCAACTTTATATATGAAGTGTTATTTAATATTTGATTACTGCATCGCTGGTCACATAACCGGTTCTCTGAGTGTGTTGAGGCAGATGACACGACCTCTGTGCTGGCTGTGTGTGTGTGTTTCGGGGTGTGCACAGGACGCTCACAGCCCTTGTCCTGGAATAGCTCTGCTGGCCTGGAATGTATGGGGGTTGGGATCAGTCCATGGGGTGAAGAGGCCTGAAATCTCCCAGAGCGAACACAGATTTATCAATCAATCTGGATCACTCTGAACATCCTCGAAATGACTGGCCAACTGACACCTTTGATTTACGGGAGGAGGGTCTGGACCTAAGCCGTGGCCTGTCTGCACCTAGTTGTTGCTCTGGCCATCGTGTTTGCCCAGAGCAGCAGAAACCAGATCTGCGTCGTCCATCTCAGCACACCAAGCACAGACAAGACTTCCATTAGTGAACCTGCCTATGGATGACCTTCGGCATGCTGACTTCCTCACCCCTCCCTTCAATGACAAAACGAGCCGAAGTTAGTTTTACTGGGTCATCGGTAACCTTCGTACTGTTATCTGTGTACCTGTTTCATCAGAGGCCTAAAGGTCTACACTAAAACAAACTGAATATTTGAACAATGCTTGAGTAAGAATATTGGTCACATATTGAATGAAAACATGTAACAAAAAGCGTAATACTTTGGGCTCTATTTTAACAATCTAAGTGCAAAGTCTAAAACAGATGGCACAAAAGCACTAAGGGCATGTCCGCCTACAACGCAAAATGTGAAAATAATAGCTGTGCCGCTCTGAAAATTGCAAAAAACCACTTGCGCTGCATCTGTCGCCGAATTGCGCCGGGTGATAGAATTTATTCTAGCTTAATTTAATGCTACTGTTATTGATAATTAATCACCTAACCTGATGCACGGTAAGTGTTTTAACATGTCACAATTCACACTACTTGTTACCTGCAGTATATTTAGCAACATGGTGTTCATGTAACTGATAGAATATGTACAAATGGTACATATATGAGCAGCACGGTGGCGCAGTGGGTAGCACAATCGCCTCACAGCAAGAAGGTCGCTGGTTCGAGCCCCGGCTGGGTCAGTTGGCGTTTCTGTGTGGAGTTTGCATGTTCTCCCCGTGTTTGCGTGGGTTTCCTCCGGGTGCTCCGGTTTCCCCCACAAGTCCAAAAAACATGTGGTATAGGTGAATTGGGTAAGCTAAATTGTCCATAGTGTATGTGTGTGAATGAGAGTGTATGGATGTTTCTCAGTGATGGGTTGCAGCTGGAAGGGCATCCGCTGAATAAAACATATGCTGGATAAGTTGGCGGTTCATTCCGCTGTGGCGACCCCAGATTAATAAAGTGACTAAGCTGAAAAGAAAATGAATGAATGAATGAATGGTACATATATGATTATTAATTTTGTTACTTTATAGGCCGTTTGTCTAAAGTTCATTGCTAAGTACCAAACACAACTGATGTGAAACTAGAAAACGTAAAAGCAGAGGAACATAATGCTCTAAACTAATCAATAAAGTAGACAGAGGGGTGAAATTAGGCATTACATGTGAAAAGATTTTACATTGGTATGGTAAAAATGCAGACAGAATTGCAGAATCACAGTCATACCAATGTTTTTTTTTTTTTTTTTTTTTTATGAACTCAAATTCCCAATTGAAATGTTTGGACTTTGCAAACATTCACCAAACAATGCTAAATTTGAATGCATCCTTATGGTTAGTACATGAAGAATGTGTCAACATTGGTATGGCTGTGATTCTTTAATTCTCTATGTGTTTTCTACTTTACTACTGCAGAAACACAGACAGGATTGCAGAATCATAGTCATACCAATGTTTACACATACTTTATGAACTAACCGTAAGGATGCATTCAAATTTTCCATTGTTTGCAGAATCGAGTAAACATTGGTGAGGCTATGATCCTGCAAATTAAAAAACCTGATTGAGTCATCACAACAGAATTTACTTTTTAACAGCAATTTGCCAATTTTAATTCAAGAAATCAGAAGTAATACTGAGTGTCAACATTACAAGAGTATCAGCAGTTCATTTGCGGTTCATTCTGCTGTGGTGACCCCTGAGAAAGAAGGAAATAAGCTGAAGGAAAGTGAGTGAGTGAGTGAGTGAGTGAGTGAGTGAGTGAGTGAGTGAGTGAGTGAGTGAGTGAATGAGTGAGTGAGTGAGTTAAGTGTCCTGACAAATGGAAAGGGAAAAAATTAAACAATGGACATAAATTGTATTACATTTTTATTTGATTGTGTCAGTTTGCACCATGTCAAATAAAAACTAGTTATGGAGCACTGAGAATTGCTATTTATGTTACCAATAAATGTGTGATAACAAGAAAAACATTTGTTACAGCAGTGTCATTTATTAAGTGTTATTAATAAAACTTTCAGTTCATTAAGCTTTCAGTTTAATCTCTAACTGTAAAAATGACTGGGGTTGGCAACAGAGATGGGGATCCAAATGTACAGTAGTTTAACCAAGATTAGTCAAACAGGCAAGATAAATACAGGAGCAAACTAGAGCTTTCAGGTAATCCAAAAGAGTAGTCGTTGAAACAGATGAAGAGGTCGAGGCAGGAGGCAAAACAATGTAAACAGTTAACAAAAAGGGTCAAAAACACAGTAAGGCAAGACAAGGAAAATGCTATGAAATGTACGCTCTGGAAACAAGACTCAGAACTGGATGAGTGTGTGCGTGTGTGTGCGTGCGTGCGTTCGTGTGTGTGAAGTATATATAGTCCCAGTAATGAGTAATGATGAGCTTCAGCTGTGTGTGTGCAATCAGGCAGTGATCTGGAACTGGTGTGTGAGTGCAGTGCATGATGGGGTATATAGTTTAGGTGAATGACAGGGAGCATTCTTCAGCAATCCACAAGGGCTACATTGCTGGTGATTAGAACACTCACGCACTTTCCTTTAGCTTAGTCCCTGATCACCACAGCGGAATGAACCGCAAATTACTCTGTCCAATGATTTTATGAAGCGGACGTGCTTCCAGCTCGTGAGCCCACAGTGCTGGGAAACACCCACACACTCTCTCATTCACACACACACTCATACACTACACTACAATTAAGTTTATCCAATTCACCTACACCATATATCTGTATATGGACTGTATTGGACTGTAGTGGAAACCGGAGCACCTGAAGGAAACCCACTCTAACACAAGGAGAACAGAAATGCCAACTGGTCTAGCTGGGATTTGAACCAGCTACCTTCTTGCTTCTTGCTTGCACCTCAGTTTAATTACATATTTAAAATGTCTCTAAAATGGTATAGCTTGATTAAACAAAACAAAAAAACAACAACAACAACAACACAATTTTTGTATATTTAAGGTGCAGAATGAAGGAGCGGTCATACACATTCTTTATGAACAAGCCGTAAGGGTGCATTCAAATTTACCGTTGTTTAGTTACTGTTTGCAAAACCCAAACATTGAAAATTGGGAATCTGAATTCAGAAAATGCACTTTAAGAGACAGGCAAAACTGAACTAATCCCCATGACTCCTGATGATACATTGAGGTCTGAAGTAAAACGATTGCTCTGTGCAAGAAACTGAACATTATGTACTAGATTATTAAGTGTTATTCCACAGCCTCTGAAAAAAATGGTCCTAAGTGTGTTCACAAAAGTCTGACAAGCATTTTGTTAAGCACCAAGGACCCCAGTTTCAGCTATAAATGTTCTTTAATGTTCTACTTAAGAAGAAAATGTCACCAATACAAATTGCACATTAAATTACCAGCAATTTTTCATTTTTGGGTGAACTATCCCTTTGACACTGCCCTAAAAATACTGTTTAAGCGTTCTCCATACTGCTACATGATGAACATATTCCAAAACACCATAAAAATTGTTGGAAAGCCCAACCTTTGACATCCACCGCAAAAGTTATCAAAAGTGATTCCTCCTCCCTCATAAACGTCTTAACCTGCATGATTGATTGCGTGGCTTTATTATTAGCATTTAGCATTGTTTTGGCCTGCTGTCCGCTGCACTCTTAGAAACAATCCTGTAATTCATTCCCCGGTCACAAACCCAATGTCCCAACGCACAAACAAACAAATAATCAGAGCAGACTGGAGAGCGAGGAGAGGGATATAAAATTCCAAGACAGGAAAGATATATCGCCAACTGTTCATCCCAGCACCCAAAATGCATTCTCCTCATTCTTAATAATTAAAGCAGTAAATCTTTCATGAGAGGGAGGGAGGACGTGCGCACAAACACCACTGGCTTACAGTTCAGAGACCATTTAGACCTCGCTTCACTTCCTCGGTGTGAATTCGAGTGCTGATACGTGTGTTATCCTCTCCTGCCACATGTGCTTTATACGTGGGATTCTCGGTCTAACCCTGGGCCCCTGGCGGCGCTACCCGGAGAGCCCAAATCTCTGCCACAACAACACGAGCAGGACGACAACTCCCTCTGTAGTGTTTGCTCAGCTGGTCCGGCTTTGTCAGTCAGTATCAGACTCCTTGTTCCTGCCCCTCTACTGTTATTCTTTGCCTCTGTTTAGTTTCTTTGCACTTACATGGTTTGTTGGTTCTTTTGTGCTTTGTTTTGCATCAAAGGGAACATCTCTCTCATACCCTGTTTGTTCCCTTGGACAATGATAAGGTCACAAGGTTGCTGATAGCAGACGCTACCTGTAACCTGTGATGTTGGGGCAACACTGTGTAACTTTTGGCCCTCTAGTGTTTAAAGCATACAAGATAACCATTGAAGGTAGGTAATTTACCTGAGCTGCGCTTTGGCTCTATGGAATGCAATCAGGGCCAAAAGTAATGTACAGTTTGTTTGTGCTAATGCATCAACAAGCGCATCAGCTAATGAAATTGCTGCATTCAAAAATGATATTTGCATATGCAATGTGATGTTAATTTAGGATATTAGTATGCAAACATTATAATAACATAATAACAGAGATGTATGTTACACATTAGATGAAATGTAGCCTTCTATAAAAAATGGCTGCATCAAACATATTCAACACTGAACCCTAAGCATGGTCTAAATGTGCATGTTGATACATTTAAAAACTTTAGACTCTAATCGCCTTCCATATGGCTTGGCATTTTTGGCGCATCAGTGTACCCATAGTTAAATAGAATTGCCTTGAATTGCCATCAAAACTCTCCTAAAAAGAAAAAATAATGAAAAAGGGCAGAATTGTAGCCCAATACTGATTATATATTACATGATGAAAATCGTGGTTAGTAGCATAGGTTTTAGGTAATGTTGGTAATGTATTCTACATTTTATCCTACATGTTTTAGGTAATGTATCCTGAATACATTTAGATTACTCACCGTGAAATTTACCTCACTGGTATAAAAATGCAAAGAGAAAGAAAATAAATGACATTTATCAGCTTATATATGATTTAGCTTATATTTAATATGAGCAGCAATCAATATGTCATATGCCAGCCTTGTCAAACTTCTCCAAACTGTGGTGGAAACTATAAACTTAGCAAATAGTTATTGGTGTAGATATTGACATTGGTTACACTGTCAGAAAGTAATAGAATAAAATCTTGCACATTTGTCAGCCACCATGTGACATGACTGCAAGTTAATGGAAAGTATTGAGCTTTCACTCTTGGAAGAACTGTTACCAATACAAACATTGTTTTATAAAAAATAGTCAGTGTGGAATATGTTGATACATGTTTTATGACAGGTACTATTCCTTTCGCTTTTTGCTCGAAGACACTTTTCAGTCGGAGTATCAGTTGTGGTTTCAACAAGTGATTTAAATATGGTTTCCATAGTGATTTAGGGTGAGCAATAACACATTTGAATGACTTTTTGTCAAAAACATTGCTTTAACATTAATAAAAAGATTAGGTAAGGTTAGGTAATATAATTTACAATAGCACAATTAAATAATAAAAAACACAAAAAAAAAATCACTCACCTGCAAAGATGCGCAGGCGTTTGCGTCTTGGGGGCGGCCCGAGTCCTGAAACACCAGTACACTCATCTTCATCATCACAGTCCCCACTTTCTAGACCCTCCTCATCCTCATCTGTCTGACCCGGTCCGGATGGGTTTCTTCTCGCAGCGCCACCTCCAGGTCGAGCCCTCCATCGCTTCTCAGGCAATGTCACCATCCGCAAAAGCTGCAGAGGACAAACAATAAGGGTATGAATGTGTGTTGTGGTCAAACAAAATAAACATTCAATGCTGGTGGAGTGGTCTTCTCATTCCCACAAGAACTGCGGACTCACTAGTATCATTCAAACCACAACTAAAATCCCATCTCTTCAAAGATCACCTGAACTCCTGTGAACAAAACTACCTCACCACACGACAACTTAAAAAATTATAAATTCTGAGTGTGCCTCATGCAGGTGAGTGGGCTTGACAAACCACTTGTAGAAAACACACTCTTATCTCTCTAGCACAATAGCATCAGCTTTGCATATTTGCACCAAACACTATCTTACAATACCTCCATATAAAAAAAAACAGAAAGAAAAAAAAACATTGTGCATCTATGAAGTGTGCTTCACACAGGTGAGTGAGCTTGACAAACCACCTTTAAAAATATACAAAACAAACAAACAAACAACTCCCCCTCCTAACTCTAGCATTTAATTCTCTCAGCACTAAAAGTTCTTTTGTATAATTAGCACTTCTTGAGTGTATTGCCTCTTCTCGTTGAATCGCTGAATCCCTCCTCAATTCTAAGTCGAACAAAAGTGGACAAAAGTGTCTGCTAAATGGCTAAATGTAAATGTAGCATTACTTAGTAACTGAACATACATGCTATAAACCTTCTGGACTATAGAAAGGGGTTTAGTAATCATGTAGGTTGATGAAAAGTTAATAACAAATTAAGTATTGTGACCAACTTAGTGATTAATGCCATTAAATCAGAGAACTGTGAACATGTAAGTATGTAAAACTATAGAAACATTAACTTAAGCTTCAAGTAAATATTTTAGGTCAAAGTCAGCCAAAGTTTGGCTGACAAAACTTCTGTGAATCCCTGCTCTAGATTATATTTCATATATCAGTATGAGATTAGGTTTATGGATTTGAGCTCAGATCAAAATCTTACTGTAGAGGAAAACTGTCAAACAAAGGCATGGCGAAATTAATTTGTTATTGCTAAAAGGCCAAATGTTTCATTTTACAGTGATTTTAGCATACTGAGTTAAATGGCTGACATCTGGTGGGTGGAAACTAGTTATTTACTGGATCGACTTGGAGTAACATCTAAGAAACGACTGTAGAAGACCATAAATCTTCATAGCATAACAAATGCTTTTTTGACTTTGGTAGGTGATAGTTTTCATTTTAAACAACATTTTGTGAATTATCTTAAAATTTTTATGCATAGTACGCAATCTTATATGACTTTATTATATATAAAAAAGAATATTTAAACTTTAAAAATTCATTAGTGTCTCTGCAGGACGATATAAAATAGTTTCTTTAAGACACTCTGACCAGTTACAAAAACTAAATTACACACATTTTTTTTATGAAATTATTTTTGAAAAACATGATAAATCTGTTCATACCAAGGCCAACTTCTTTAGATTTTAACTAAAGGTTAGCAAAGTCAGCTGCTTCCAAGCAATAATATAAATTGCTTCAGATCTTCATGTTATACAAAACTTGATTGAAAATATATTTCAAGCTTGATATGGTTTAAAACAAAAAGTTAAACTATCACACAAAAGCCATTTATTTCTACAGTTGTTTTCTTGTCTTTGTTTTTTTTAATGGAGTCAGGCATAAAAGGATAAACGTTAAATGAGTTGATTCTTATATCGACCGCTGTTGTGTTTTGCCAAACTATAATTGCAGAAAATTCCATCGTCCCCCTCCGTCTTCTGCTTTTCCTTTAATCTTTCTACTCTGTCTCCCTCTTTTATTGATTTCCTTCCGATGTGCGGACACAAGCATGTGCTTGTTGTTGTTGCTTTTTTTTGCGTTGCTGTTGTTGTTTTTGTCTACAAGAGAAAATTGAGATCAGATGGGTATGGCTATGGATGGCTTCGCTCCGAAATAAATCAGAGGAGCAACAGCTTCTGACCAGAACACAGCTCTCTCTCTCAGAAAAAAAAGAGATAATTATTACATTACACCCTTTCAGAAGATAAACAGGCCATATTAAACATACAAATGCCTCCATGCGTGATTTAAAGTCAGTACATTCTCAGGAGGTCAGCAGGGAAAGTCATACAACATATTCCAGCAGATCTTCACACAGGCCTCCATTCAGGCCCGAACACGGCAGGCACAGACCGCCTCTATTTGAACAAGTCCGCAGGGCCGGTTATAGCAGTGACAGAGAAACGTTTATGCCGTTTGCTCACCGGCAATGACACTGAAAATCCATAAAACAAACTAAAGACGTCTGATAACGGTGTGAAAACGAGCTTGGAGTAGCGCCACCTAGTGAACACCCTCAATAACTTCTGAAACAGTAAGAACAACAAATGCGCCTGTTTTTTCCTGTGCGGCGAGGAATGGGCCTTTAATGCACTCGGCTCTCTTGTTTCAACAGCATGTTTTTGGAGAGCTGCATGAGTCTAAGCCTTAAGCACATTTACTGAGGGCTCTGAATTCCTTCCTGAAGACTGTTGCCCAGTAACGACGCGAGACGGGCCGTCCCCACAAACCATTTAAACTCTCAGAGCAAACAGTCGTAAAGACGAAAAGAGAGAGAGAAAGAGAAATGCGGTCGAGAGTATTTTAAAACAAACTCTAAAAAAGGTAGAAGGAGAAAAGAACAGAGGAAAGCTTACGGACAACTGGCTCCCCGTTTGGCACTGGGTGTATTGAGAGAAGGCCATATATATATATATATATATATATATATATATATATATATATATATATATATACACACACACACACATACAGTGGACAGCTGAGGTAGCACAGGGTGCTTTGGTTTTTGTGGGTTGGAGTACATTTCTAGGTGGTGCCACTGTGACACAGTGAACGAAAACAGGAACTTATTTATATACTGGGAAGGTCTGTCATACCAAGAATGATAACGAAGCACATGACTATAACAATAGTATCCATAACAACAGGCAATAATATTCTGGTTGTTGTAAGTTTATGATGCCGTTTTGTTGTCTGCTGTTTTAAATAGTTGACTTTTAAAAAAGAAAGCGTACTGATTGACTGATCATTCAATAGCTTAAAAAAAACTGTATACCAGAAAATGCAAGTCATCGGCTTCTGGGACTTTGAAAGCCAAAAAATATATACAGGAGAAACAAAATTAATACCCATGGCTCCAGGCGATATATTGAAGTCCTATGAAACCATCGTTGGACCATTTGGGTAAAGAGATCACAAAACGATTTGGATTGTTTCGGTAAAAACAACAACTAAAATCTTTTAAAAATAAAATAGCCCATGGAACATATATATATATATATATATATAAATAACCTGCTGAATAAAATGTTGAATGAAAATATTAATGAAACTATTAATCATTATTAACTTATCAATAACCACAATAGTTTTTTGTTATTCTTTATCTTTGTAAATAAAAACAGTCAAATACAACATAAAAGGTAAAACTGAAAAGAAATTGTTTGATTAACATCAATAATCCAAATCAAACGAACATTTTTCAGTTGTACTTTTTGTGTTGTATTTGACTGCTTTTAACTACAAGGATAAAGAATAACAAATAACTATTAACAAACAATTCTGTGTGTATCTGAAAACAATATCCCACTGAAAAGAACCGAATTTGGGGATTATAATGTCCATCTCTACATGTGTTTTGGGTCGAAGCTGTATTTAGTTAGCTTGTATCTGCTTTTTTGACCCTCAAAGTGCATGTAGTTGCTGACTGGCATTTCATTCATCTTCAAGGACCACAGTTTCAGCCAAATATACTCACAATTTACTCTGCCTCAAGTGATTCCAAACCTTTACAAGTTTCTTTATTCTGTTGAACACTAAAGAAGTCATTTTGCAGAAAGCTGACAACCTGTAACCATTGACTTTCATAGTGCGAAACACAAATACAATGGAAGTCAATGGTTCATTCATTCATTTTCATTTCGGCTTAGTCCCTTTATTAATCTGGGGTCGCCACAGCTGAATGAACCGCCAACTTATCCAGCATATGTTTTACGCAGCGGATGCCCTTCCAGCTGCAACCCATCTCTGGGAAACATCCATACACACCCATTCACACTCATGCACTACGGACAATTTAGCTTACCCAATTCACCTATACCGCATGTCTTTGGACTTGTGGGGGAAACCGGAGCACCCGGAGGAAACCCACGCCAACACAGGGAGAACATGCAAACTCCACACAGAAACGCCAACTGGCGAGGCTCGAACCAGCGACCAGCGACCTTCTTGCTGTGAGGCGAACGTGCTACCCACTGCGCCACTGTGAGGCCCGGAAGTCAATGGTTACAGGTTTAAATATTTTCTTTTGTGTTTATCATAAGAAAGAAAGTCGAACAGGTTTAAAACAAGTGAAGGGTGAATAAACGATGACAAAATCTTCCTTTTTGGGTGAACTATCCCTTTATAGTCACCTATCTAGGATTGGTGAACTGTCCCTAAAACAACAACAAACTCATAATGCATGGCTTAGCATTTACCACATTTAAGGTTACAACTTTCACACTCTAAACAATGCTTGAGAAAAATAGTTGGTTCAAACTATTATTTTGGTGCTTGTGTATTTTTGTCACACTAAAGTCAGCAGAAAACACGCTAAAATGCTCAATAAATCTATTTAACACCTCAGTGTTTTGCAATAGCTGTTTATAAGGCATAATATAAAATAATGGAGTGAATTACTCACCCATTGTTGAAGAAAAACCACACAAACACTGTTTATTCAGCAACTCAGTCAATTTAAGTAGCCTATGTTCCATGGTAAATGTGGCCCTCATTCCTGTAAACTACATTTAATTGCGATCAAGCTTCTGAAGTGTCCCGTGTAATTATGTAATTAAAAATACTGCAATAAATGTGAAATGCTATTACAAAACTATGTGAATATATTTTAAAATGTATTTATTCCAGGAATTCTTCAGCATCATATTTCAGTCTTTAGTATCACATAATTGTTCAGAAATAATTGATTTGACGCATTATTAACAATGTTTAGCACAATTGTGATTTTTACTATTTTTGAGAACATAATACATTTATTCTTAAGATGTGTTGCTGTATAGAAAGTGTAGAAAACTGCATTTATTTAAAATAGAAAGCCTTTTAAATAACTCAACATATCATTGCTGGGCAAGATTGTTCATTTCTTTGTTCAAGAAAATCACTGACCCCATTTTCAAGATTATTTTGTGTAGTTATTAATTTAACAAAGTTTCAAATATCCACATTGGAAACTTTTCATACGTGTCAAACAAATACAGTAAAAATAAAATATTGCAATATCAAAAACTGATATTGTCTCCGGGCCTCACAGTGGCGCAGTGGGTAGCACGTTTGCCTGGTTCGAGCCTCGGCTGGGTCAGTTGGCGTTTCTGTGTGGAGTTTGCATGTTCTCCCTGTGTTGGCGTGGGTTTCCTCCGGGTGCTCCGGTTTCCCCCACAAGTCCAAAGACATGCGGTACAGGTGAATTGGGTAAGCTAAATTGTCCGTAGTGTATGAGTGTGAATGGGTATGTATGGATGTTTCCCAGAGATGGGTTGCAGCTGGAAGGGCATCCGCTGCGTAAAACATATGCTGGATAAGTTGGTGGTTCATTCCGCTGTGGCGAACCCAGATTAATAAAGGGACTAAGCCGAAATGAAAATGAATGAATGATATTGTCTCCATGTAAGAGATTTTTTGCCTCTAAAAAAATGACCAAATAGGTCATTTGTGCAATCAGCTCATTACAACCTATAGCTATCTTTTAATTTTAAGGCCCCATAGCTGTATCGGTCAAAATGCTGGTTCACTTTTTTTTTTCTGTTTCTGATTCAGAACATTTGCATTTACATTTACACATTTGGAAGACTCTGGAACACAATTGTTCATGGTTTCTAACATACGTTTAAGTAGGGACAGTATTTTAGTAAACTCTCCATTGGGTCGTATTTCAGGAAATTGAAAAGTGTGAAATAGTTTGGAGGGCAAAAAACAGTAACAGCATATGCCCATTACATGTTCAGCCAAGTGCGTAAGTTTTTGTCAACCAAAACAATAATGGCAGACTACAGGAGTGTATGTTCATGTGAAGATGTGAAGTGTGTTTTTTTAAAAAGTGGCATTTCCAACTACTAGTTTAACTTGCATAATACAGCCATATTCATGGATCTGCTATATAAATAATTGTGATGTGACTTTACTTGACATGAGTGCCAAAGGCTATTTTAGACTTCTTACTTCCATTAAAGATCAGAAAAGTACTTTGCTGTTAGTATAGCAGGGCCATAAAGCTTTCTTTAAATACATGAATGTAAGTTTGAGCAATTTAAAGCATTAAAATCCATCTCAAAATCATCCTACATTTTGTCAACCCTTTCCTATTTCCTCTTAAAAACAAGCTTTTAGCAAAATCAGTTTTCCTTTTTATCCTTCCCTTTGGTGAGTCTTACAATGAAGAAAAAAAAAAACATGAAAAACTGTGACAACATATGCCTATGTAATACATGTTCAACTAAAACAACAATGGCAGACTACAGAACTCTGTGTTAAAGTCTTTTTTCATTTTTTACAAAGTGACATTGCAAACTACCTTAACATTTTCAGACGTTCTCATGGATCTGCATATACTGGGATCATTTTGTATTCTGTATGCAAAACTTTTCAAAAAGCCAAAGGAAAAACTTTTCTGTTGTTAAGTACACCATGTTTGTGTAAACCTCCACTTAGATCAATGCAAGCACAATATGAATCTGCACTTACCCTGACACTGCTTCTGTGAAACAAGCTTGATGCATACCATACAGCCTCGAGGAAGCACAGAGGAAACAAATAAAACTAAAATATGCTTGATAAATCAAGTACAAGCCTCATATTGGAGGACTCCCCTCCTCTTCTTTCTCTCTGCGGTCCAGAGGCTTCAGGAACACAAGAGCTCGTGGAATGCAGCGAAGCCCGATGCAAAAATGCAATTAGTGTCTGTTCAGCCATGCGATCTCTTCTTTTCCTAACTGCACAGAAACTCAGCTCACAAACTCCAACATGTGGCAAAGTGCTCAAGGCAGAGAAGATGCACAGGGACCACAGACCTGTCACTAAAGCCCCATGCCGGGCATGAACTCTGCTCGAGGTCAGCGCCCAGAGCGATACTGTAATGCCACATGGCGGTTTACTGTTTAATCAAGCAGACAAGCAACGGAGCGTATAAGAGGAGAAAACTCACAGACGACGACTTTCTGGAAATTGTAAGACCATGACTAAACAATGATTAGCCCAGTGTAGATCTCATGCCAAAAACTTGCTGCCATGATGATACGGTCTTGTGGGTGAGGGGCTGCCAAAGTATTTAAGTGTGCTGCTATTGCGATTGTTGTGTGTATACTTACTGACCAAGACAACACCACCACAATGATATTATTATAGTCCAGTTCCTAATTATGACTTGAATGTACATTTATGGGATTTTCACCAACCTTTAAACTAGCACGTTACCCCCTTTCAAAACTAAAATAAATATAACTTAAAGCACAACACTACTGTAGTTGTCCTGTTCTGTGTCAAAGACTTTAGAAAACACAAGACATGTCACTCGTATAGTTTTGAATAGGGAATAGTGTAATGGTCAATATGGGAATGAAGCCCCGCCTTCTAGTACAGGAGTCAATCAGCGATTGCTATAGACTGATAATTCGCCAGGGGAGGGGCTCGGACCAGACGTGAGTTCCTGCAGATTTTGTGTGATTTAGAAAGGACACTAAAGAGACAGTTGTTGTTTAATTTTATTGGTTTTTCCTAATATAAAATTCAATTGAAAGCTTGGCAAGCAATTGTTAAGAATTTGATGTTTCCCCTTTTCAAGCAGAATGCCCAGCATACTGCCGAGAGGTGTTTCAAAGATGGCCGCCAAGTAAAATGACTTGGCTTAAAGGGACTTTGGTTTAGTTTAGTCCACTGCTGCCTGTTTCTGTTTTCCCTTCTAATTTGTTGTCATGGTTGCTACATTTTTTCATTGTTTACATACTGTACACTTGCTCCTTGTTTAGTTCACTGGTGATTCTGAGGGTGCGTCTCAATCAGCTCCCTTGTCGAATAGTCAGGGCACTGATCACACCGTGTCTACAAGCAACACAACAAGAATCCAGCGACAAGCATGGTGTCTGTCTGCACCATATGTGACACGACACAAAAAAGTTTAACACCACAGCCAATAGGAAATGCAGAATATGAAAATGCACTCCAAATGAAAAGGCAAGGTTTATGATAAAATTAATACATATTAACCTCTTTCATTTTATTAAAAGTACATGCTGAGTGACTGATTTTTTTTTTATTGTAAGTTTTATCGTTCATTTTCAAACTTTATGTTTGCTAGTCACGCGAAATGTCAAACTCACATTATCTGCTCCTTAGGTGATCATTGTCATAGTAGTTTATGATGTTGTTCAGCCAAGATGTGAGTTTGACATTTCGCGTGACTAGCAAACATAAAGTTTGAAAATGAACGATAAAACTTACAATAAAAAAAAAATCAGTCACTCAGCATGTACTTTTAATAAAATGAAAGAGGTTAATATGTATTAATTTTATCATAAACCTTCCTGTCACGGTCACAGAAGGCAGAGACGATAGTAAGTGTACAAGGTGTTTATTTAAACACAAAGTGGTTCTTCGCACCGTAGTGCTAGCAGGTATAACTGGTAGTATAGTCAATGTAAACAAAGTCACTTCCCTTGATGGCGAGCAAACGGATGACAGGGGTTAGCGTCGTCAGATAGGATGAACATCGATGACTTGACAGAGGATCAGGATGAGCACGAGGAGAGAACGACCATGCAGAGATGATTCCAGCCGATGAGTGAACAGGATGAGTGAGTTGATATAGTGTGGTGGTGACGGCTGGAGCAGGTGAGTGTGATTAGTGTACAGGTGCGTGTGATCAGTAATCTGGTGATCGGGTGCGTTGTGTAGTGGCTGGAGAGTGTGAATGATGATTGAGACTGGTGGAACGTGCAGAGGGTGTGACAGTACCCCCCCCTCCACGGGTGACTCCTGGCACCCTAGACCGGCGGCGAGGACGACCACGACCTCGGGGAGCTGGGCGATTAGGGTGTTGACAGTGGAATTCCTCGAGAAGAGTAGGGTCTAGGACGTCGTCTCGTGGCGTCCATGACCTCTCTTCAGGACCGAATCCCTCCCAGTCAATCAGATACTGGAGGCGGCCGTCCCGCCGCCGGGAGTCGAGGATCTCTTTGATGCGGTATATGTTCTCGCCAAGGATCTCGGGTTGTGCTGGAGGGGGAGGCGGTTCCGGGTCTGTGGAAGGAGGAGGAACAGGGTCAGTGTATGGTTTAAGTAGTGACACGTGAAAGGCTGAAGAGATGCGTGAGTGAGGAGGTAGGTTGAGGCGGTAAGTGACAGGGTTGATTTGTGAGTGAATGGTGTATGGCCCTATGTAGCGGGGACTCAGCTTCCTACAGGGCAGTCGGAGGCGGATGTTCTGGGTAGATAACCATACCTTATCCCCTGGGTGGTACACGGGGTTAGGTAGTCTACGGCGATTGGCGGCATCTGTATGCCTCCGTACTGCTCGTTGGAGATGGATGTGAGCTGAGTCCCATACCCTCTCGCTCTCCCGGAACCAGTGGTCTACCGCGGGTATTTCAGAGGATTCGCCAGTCCACGGGAACAGTGAAGGTTGATAACCTAGGACACACTGAAAGGGGGTTAGTCCTGTGGTGGCTTGACGCAGAGAATTTTGGGCATATTCTGCCCACGGTAGGTACTGGCTCCAGGTGTCTTGGCGTTGGGCGCAGTATGTCCGAAGATAGCGGGAGATCTCCTGGATCTTACGTTCGGTCTGGCCATTAGTTTGCGGATGGTAACCGGATGAGAGACTGATAGTGGTTCCGAGTTGCTGGAAGAATGCCCGCCAGACCCTTGAAATGAACTGGGGACCACGGTCAGAGACGATATTTTCAGGAAGGCCATAGTTCCGAAATACATGTTGAAATAAGGCCTCTGCTGTTTCTAGGGCCGTTGGAAGGGCTTTGAGAGGGATGAGCTTACAGTGCTTTGAGAAGCGATCGACGACCACTAGTATGGTGGTGTGACCTCGAGAGGGAGGCAAATCCGTGGCGAAATCTATGCCGATGTGAGTCCAGGGTCGGCGGGGAATGGGTAATGGTTGAAGTTTCCCTTCGGGAAGATGATGAGGAGTGGTAGTAATGGCGCAGACCGAACAACCTCGGACATACTGGGCAACGTCCTTAGCCATGCCGGGCCACCAGTATTTCTCCCGTAGGAGCGAGAGGGTTCGCCTGCTGCCCGGGTGTCCTGAACCGAGGGAGGTGTGCGTATTGTCGAGGAGGATAAGCCGATGACTGGAGGGCACGTAGGTCCGGTTTTGAGGGAGTTCCGGAGGAGCTGGTTCCTCGAGAGTGGCAGCACGGATCTCTTCGTCCACCTTCCATATAATAGGTGCGAGGAATACAGATGGAGGGAGCACTGGTTCGGGAGTGTCTTGAATAGGATCTGGTGAATACAGGCGGGACAAGGCATCTGCCTTGCAGTTCTTATGGCCAGGTTGATAAGTGATTGAAAAGTTAAACCTGGCGAAGAATAGAGACCAGCGAGCTTGTCGTGCGTTCAGTCTTTGAGCATGGCGGAGATACTGCAGGTTTTTGTGGTCTGTGATGACTGTGAATGGGAATTGTGCTCCCTCTAACCAATGCCGCCACTCTTCTAGGGCCATCTTGATCGCCAGCAACTCCCGATCCCCTATTCCGTAGTTCTGTTCGGCCGGACTGAGTTTCTTGGAGTAGTACGCACATGGATGGAGAGCTTTAGGTTCATCAGACCACTGGGAGAGTACGGCTCCAACTCCTACGTCTGCCGCATCGACTTCCACAATGAAGGGCCGTGTAGGATCCGGGTGTTTGAGGATGGGAGCTGTGGTGAACTTGCTCTTGAGGAGCTGGAAGGCACGATCAGCGTCAGGGCTCCACGTTATGGTACGCCGGCCACCTTTAAGTAGGGATGACAAAGGAGAAGAGACTAGACTATAATTTTTGATGAACCGGCGATAGAAATTGGCAAACCCTAGAAACCGTTGGAGTTCTTTAACGGTGTGGGGTTCCTTCCACTTAGTAACTGCTTCTACTTTGGCGGGTTCCATCTGGACCCCCGCAGCAGAGATCACGTACCCGAGGAAGGAGATGGTGGATTGATGAAATTCACATTTTTCTGCCTTGAGATAGAGTTGATGTTCCCTCAGACGTTCTAACACTTGACCCACATGAGTACGATGGTCTTCCATGGTACGGGAGTAGATGAGGATGTCATCAATGTAGACAATGACATGCTGGTGAAGTAGGTCCCTGAAGATTTCATTCATGTAGTTCTGAAACACTGACGGACTGTTGGCTAACCCGTAGGGCATGACCAGGTACTCATAGTGGCCAGTGGGTGTGATGAAGGCGGTCTTCCACTCATCTCCCTCTCGAATACGGATGAGGTTGTAGGCGCTGCGGAGGTCCAACTTACTAAATACTCGTGCCTCCCGGAGCTCCTCAAGAGCTGCTGGCACAAGCGGTAGAGGGTAAGCGAATTTCACCGTGGCCTCGTTTAACACCCGATAATCGATACACGGCCGGAGCCCTCCATCCTTCTTAGAGACAAAGAAGAAGCTCGATGCGGCAGGTGACTTAGACGGTCTGATGAACCCCTGGTCGATGGCTTCTCGGATGTAGCTCTCCATGGCCTCGTGTTCAGGACGGGAAAGAGGATAGATACGACCGTGTGGTAATTTAGCGTTGGGCAGCAGGTCGATGCTACAGTCGCAGGGCCGATGAGGAGGGAGTTGTGTGGCACGTTCCTTACTGAATACATCTAAATAGGAGTGATAAGTGGATGGGACGTGCTGGGTGAGGTTTGTAGAATGGTGTTCCAGGCTGGTTGAGTGTAGAGGAAGGGATGGTCGGGTAGGAGGAGTTTGTTTAGCCGAGGGGCGAGGATGGTGGTCTTTACAGGTCTCGCTCCATTCTAGGATCTCCCCCGTGCTCCAGTTGATGGTCGGTTGGTGTTGGATTAACCAGGGTCGACCCAACAGCACATCCACATTGGCCCTGGGTAATACCAACAAATTAAGTTTTTCACTGTGGCAAGGAGGAGTGAAGAGTGTAACCTGGCGAGTTCGTCTGGTGATTCGGCCATCGCCCAATGGTGAGTCTTGAATGGTATAAATTTGATACCGGGTTTCATTTGGGACAGTAGGAATACGATGTTTGGATACGAACTTGGAGGAGATGAAGTTCCCGGCAGCTCCGGAGTCCACCAGGACATTGATGGGAAAGGTACAAGAGTTTATGGTTAGAGTAGCTTGGATGTGAGGAATGGTACAAACTGAAGGAGTGATAGAAAAGGCACTCACCATTGGACGAGGCGGACGGACAGGACAGCCTGAGAGTAGATGAGAAGCTTCTCCACAGTACAAGCAAAGTTGCTGTTGTATGCGTCGATTGCGCTCGGCGGGGGTGATGTGGTAAGCTTCGGTGATCATGGGCTCGTCGCACTCAGTAGTCGATGGTGAGGGGTGATGGTGAGCGGAAGCGTTGATGGTGGTGAATGGCGGAGAGGAGTGGTAGTGTAGAGGAGCTTGGTGGTGAGCTGTAGTGGTGGAACAAGCGTTAAGGTGTTGGGAGACGCTGATAGCCTTCCTGATAAACACTTCCAGGTCCGCGCTGTCATCATAGATCACCATCTGTTTGCGGACGCTGGGTGTTAATCCTTGACGGTAGGCGGCTAACAGCGCCACCTGGTTCCAACCACTACTAGCGGCAAGGGTGCGGAACTGGAGGGTGTATTCGTGGATAGAGATGTTTCTTTGGTTGAGGGCAATGAGTTCATCGTGGACGGATAGAGCTGTAAGCGCTATCCCGAATACTTCCTGGAAGTGTTGTGTGAATGAATGATACGTATGCAGTACCGGGTTGCGGGCGTCCCACAGCGCATTAGCCCATTGAAGCGCTCGTCCAGTGAGGAGGGAAATCACAAACGCCACTTTGGTGATTTCATTTGGGAATAGTTGTGAGTTGGTCTCGATGTAAAGCGAGCACTGTAGTACGAAACCGGCACAGCTGCTGGGTTCGCCGGCATAACTGGTAGGGCGAGAGAGGGGTGAATTAGTCATTGACAGAGGGTTTACCGGAGCACTCGGTGGTGCTGTAGGTAAAGGCTGCTGATCCATTGCGGCGGCTTCCGTAACTGAGTCGGCAGCGATCCCGGAAGTGTTTGGGTTCGCCTCCATAACACTGGGATATTTTGCAGGGCTGGAATCCTGTCACGGTCACAGAAGGCAGAGACGATAGTAAGTGTACAAGGT
>CAIGQW010055024.1:8429810-8444679 GCA_903798125.1 Danio choprae
AATATAACAATTAAAGTAGCAATTGCACTGTAAAATATGCATATAAATACACACAAAAACATAAAATGATGAGATCATATGGCGATTAACTCTATTACAGTGCTTCATGGGATAAAGATTTATTTTGCTGTGCTTAGCTGCAAACCTATGATTGGTGGAATTTTCTATTAAGTATTGTAGGTAATGCAATTCTCCACACAAATTCTTCCAAAATTGATAATTTTCAAGTGAACAGCATTTTCAAGCTACAGGAGATTTTGCTTTACTATTTTTTAGCAGTAGTGCTGTTTGATTGTAATTAATGGCACAATAGACAGTCATTTCTCATCTAAACACTTACCTATTACTAATTCGACATGTACATTATCAACTAGGGCTGCACAATATTTAAAAAATCTGACATTGCGATATTTAGTTTGGCCACGATATATATTGCAATATGAATATAATTTCACCAGAGGATTTGAACAGCTCTGTTTGGAAAGATTTCATTAACTTGGATCAACTGGGAGTCTTTTTATGCATAATTTATAATAAATTACAATCAAAAGTAAATAAATAAACAGTGCTTTATGGTTTTCTGGGGAGTCAAACTGTAGTCAAGTACAGAAATTGAACAATCAAATGTAAATGGTCATCATTGCATAAATAATGAAAAAACTATAATATCTTTATCTAGTATTCATTCATTCATTTTCTTTTCGGCTTAGTCCCTTTATTAATCAGGGGTCACCACAGCGAAATAAACCGCCAACTTATCCAGCATATGTTTAAGCAGTGGATGCCCTTCCAGCTGCAACACATCACTGGGAAACATCCATACACTCATTCACACTCATACACTACGGACAATTTAGCTTACCCAATTCACCTGTACCGCATGTCTTTGGACAGTGGGGGAAACCGGAACACCCGGAGGAAACCCACACCAACACGGGGAGAACATGCAAACTCCACACAGAAATGCCAACTGACCCAGCTGAGGCTCGAACCAGCGACCTTCTTGCTGTGATGCGATCGTGCTACCCACTGCGCCACCGTGAGGCCCTCTTTATCTATTAATCTTTCATTATTAATCTAATTCTGCGATGTGATATCGATACTCAAACAATATACTGTTCAGCCCTATTAGCAACCCTATTTAAATCCTCTAGAGCATCGTGCAATTCCACACGTTCCCTTTTTTTACAAAACAAGTTTGACAACCCTGATCTATAACCTGCCCCATATTTCACATTTATGCAGACACATGTAAAAACATAATACAATCTACATGAGCAGCTTTAAAACATCTGTAATGCAATACGCAGTCCAGAAGTGTGTGTCTATGTGTGTTTTAAGTAACGTGGTCTCATCGAGAGCTTATCTTAAACAGACACTAAGCAGTAGAGCAGCACACTCGTGATCGCCTCCTTCCACTTCCATCTCCAGGCAAAGACACTGATTTGAACTGCGAGGCCCCGTAACAAAAGGAAAGAGAGACAGAGGAGACCCTATGATGACCCTACATGCAGAGGAAACAGGAAGTGAGACCTCTGACCCACCGAGAGGCTCCTGTTGTGTTTTCCGCTGATGGAGCGCCGTTTCTCTCTCTCGTCTCATGCTGGGAGATACAGAACGAGTCATGAGAAACAGCACACAGAGCCAAAGCTCTCAGGGAGCCCAGGGGAGGCTTGAGTTACACTACCGCCTGAGAAACAACGCAGCCGCAACCCTTCCACCTGTACGCTCCTCTCCCTCTCACACAATTATGGTCTCACTGCATTCAATCTACAATGCTCTCAAGGCTACAGGAATCATGTTTGTCAGGAATACAAATCCCTGGATGCAAGGCACAGCTCCCGGTGGGGCCACACGGGCTACGTTCCTTAATAACAACTATGACTAAATCTGATGTTGTAAAACTAAATTAGATAAAAATGTCAAATTAATGTTACCGTTAGTAAAAAAAGAAATAAATAATATCCAAAATATATTAGGGTTTCAGTTGATCGCTCATCAAAGAGGGAATAGTCAGAATTCTTGAAGATTTGAGCATAATTTGACCATTTTCTGTCTACTAAGCATGCTTAAACAAATATAGCTAAATATTTTCAGTAAATACACATATACCTAATTTTCATATGCTTATGGTGATCAAGGATGCTCTTATTTGATATATAAAAAATATAGTAAAACAGTAATTGTGAAATGTGTTTAAATGTTGAAACATTCAGACACACTGTAGAAAAAGACTAGCATGAGCTATAATGAACAGTATGTGTATAGCATTTACTAAACATAGTTCAGCATTTACTAATACATTATTAAAATGCAAAGTTGTGCTTGTTAACATTAACCAATGCACCATGAGATAACAAGAACAATCACGGGCTGTATTATTTGACTTTAACATTAACTAACCTTAACGAAGATGAATAAATGCTGTAATAAATGTTTTGTTTTTAATGTTACAGTAAAAACAAAAATGAACATTAACTAATGAAACCTTCATGTAAATTGTGAAAATGTTCTTAACTTATATATATTTCTATTTTCAAGAAAACAAACAAACCAGACAAAAAAACAGAGTGCGGCCTAAATTTTTTTAGTGTGAACTTTTCAAATGAACTTTTCTAGTCATCTCAACTTATATCGAGCAAACTGACTAAAAATATTAGGTTAATTTTTGCATGGCTTAAAAAAACGTAGTTGAAACCTGATTAACTTATTAAAATAAGATAAAGTAACATAAAAACATTTGTAGTCATGACTTATTGTCATATTATTTTTTACAGTGTAATAAACACGGCTAATTGATCAAATAAATTTTAATTTGATAATCTTATACCATATTAATATAATATAATACAAAGACAAAATGCAATAATCTTTAGAGAGAAGAATAAAATCAATGTTTTACTTCAACATGTCAACTTCTGACTCAATCAATGGTATTAGTTTGGGGTGACTACAAATGCAGACAAGGATGAGATCGGTGCAGGTGTTTGTGTACCCTTCAGCCACATTAATGCTCTTTTGTTTATTTTTGTATCCCCATTATTGTACTCATGGCTTGTCAGCGGCACAGGAAGGGTCCTGTGCAACATTTCCATGTCACAGGAAGTCTTTCCAGCAAAACGGGATAACAAATGTATCCTGTTAGTAAACAGGTTTGCCGGTGAGCGTGTAGGTGCAGCTCTGGTTGTGGGTCTGTTGGTGACTGGTTGTGTGGTAATTGTAGCAAGTGTGGTGGCTGAAGAGGGTGGGGGTAGATTAGCGGCAGTAGGGGGGCACCAAACTTTTGGCCTGTGGGATGAGGGGGCTTTGCTGGGAGGAGGGTCTGGGGGGCTTCAGCCTCATTAGCAGCTAACTAATTGGAAGGAAAAGACCTTTAATGTGCTCCGTCTGACCTCCGAGACAGCAGGGGAGAGAGGAACAGATAGATGAAAAAAAGAGAGGGGGATGGAGGTGAAAGAGGGAATGTAAGGGGAGAGATGTAAGAAAGTGCCCAGAGGTTGCACTTTTCAGAGCGCAGGAGCCTTCATTTAACTAATCATTTTGATGTCAGATGTTTCTTGTAAAATTCCTTAGTGGGAATAAAAATGAGACAATCACAAATGACTGAAAGTGGTCTGACAAGCTATTCTTTTGAAAAAGTTGTTTGATGGCGAGATTTATGAGGACCGGTTCCTATTTTTAACTAGTTGCTTATTAGCTTGCAAATTGGCTGTTTTTAATACTTATAAAGCATAATGCAATGTTCTGCTCGGCATCACATACATAAACCTAACTGTTACAACAAAGATGAATTGAACAGTATTGAGCAACATCACAACTCTGTGAAAAACAGGTATTCTTTAGCATTCCTTGCTTATGGCAACATCTTGTGACATCATGTCCTTTTTTTGATCTATATCTAGATAACTGTTGCATTCATATTTTGGTCGAACAACATTTAATTTGGAAATGGAGAGAGAAGCAATCTCAGTCCATTACCAAATGAAATGTTGTTCAAATCTGTTGTACAAATTGGACACGTTTATACTTTTTTTCCTGAGAGTGTAACAACTAAATTGAGTCGAATTGATTTGACTTTCTACTTCTCTACTATAAAATTTGACCTCTCTGTCGCCATCTGTGGCTGATACATGAAAGTGTGTGATACTTACAGAGTTGTTTCTTAGGTATTTATTGACTGTTTTTAAGGATAACTACCATACGCCTAAAATATTCATGAAAGTCATTACTGATTTATAGATAATGACGAATCTGAGTATTATATATCAACTATTGCACATTGAAACATTATCATCAAGAAACCTCAAATCGCATCTTCATTCATTTTCTTTTCGGCTTAGTCCCTTTATTAACCTGGGGTCGCCACAGCGGAATGAACCGCCAACTTATCCAGCATATGTTTTACACAGCGGATGCCCTTCCAGCCGCAACCCATCACTGGGAAACATCCATATACACACCTCATACACTACGGAAAATTTAGCTTACCCAATTCACCTATACCGCATGTCTTTGGACTTGTGGGGGAAACCGGAGCACCTCGAGGAATCCTTTGCGAACACAGGGGGGAACATGCAAACTCCACACAGAAATACCAACTGACCCAGCCGAGGCTCGAAACAGCGACCTTCTTGCTGTGAGGCGATTGTGCTACTCACTGCACCACCGCGTCACCCCAAATCACATCTTTTTCAGAGAAGAAAACATCTGAAAATTGGGTCTTCATAAGCTCTCCATTTATACGCACTGATGTCTAGAAGAAACAAATCGACTAATAAAGAATTATTTCCTAACAAATAGTAAAAACAAAGAAACACTGAGATCACATGGCGCATGCTGAGGTTGATCAGAATGTGAAGACTGCATTAAAAGCACCAATTTTCTAAAAGGAAAGACATTTAATGGGAGGTCCAGAGCAGATCAGTCCATTGAGAACAGAGACATGCCGAGGCCATCAGGAGCAGAGCTGGGATCA
This sequence comes from Danio choprae, assembly GCA_903798125.1. Taxonomy (NCBI): domain Eukaryota; kingdom Metazoa; phylum Chordata; class Actinopteri; order Cypriniformes; family Danionidae; genus Danio; species Danio choprae. The sequence goes on from CAIGQW010055024.1 coordinate 8,434,786, forward strand.
GGGTCAAGCCCAACCCCCAGTCTACTGTGGATTTATGGAGGTCTCTCTAGACTGCTTTAATGTCAGGTGTCACCGTTTATTTGAAAAGCCCTCATAGTCACGTGCCTTCAAACAGACCAGCATCCACCGAAACACACATTAAGCTTTTTTGAAGTGTGCACGTGTGAGTGAGCATTTACTTAAATATTTGTTTGTGTGTACTTAGACTTAAGCGACCATGGCGGGTTTGTTTAAAGGGACAGTTCACCCAAAAATGAAAATTCTGTCATCGTTTACCCACCCTTCACTTTTTCCAAACCTGTTTGAGTTTCTTTCTTCTGTTAAACACAAAAGAAGATTTACTGAAGAATGTTGGAAACTGGTAGCCCTTGATTTCCATAGCATATTTTTCTATTTTGGATGTGAATGGTGGTTAATAGGATTCTTCAAAATATCTTCTTTTGTGTAAACAGAAAAAAGAGAATTGGAAACAAACTTGAACGTTTGTAAATGGTGAGTAAATTGACATTTTTGTGTGTACCTTATTAAATTTGCCAGTGGAGTCAGAAAAATAATCATAATTAATCATTTTTTCTGATCTCACAGCCAAATATTTATTATTTAAAGCTTTAATTTCATTAATTCATTCATTTTCTTTTTGGCTTAGTCCCTTTATTAATCTGGGGTCGCCACAGCGGAATGAACCGCCAACTTATTCAGCATATGTTTTATGCAGCGGATGCCCTTCCAGCTGCAACCCATCACTGGGAAACACCCATACACTCTCATTCACACACATACACTACGGACAATTTAGCTTACCCATTTCACCTATAGCACATGTCTTTGGACTTGTGGGGAAAACCAGAGCATCTGGAAAAAACCCACGCGAACACGATAGTGCACCACAGCACCGCCAAGCTTTAATTTGTTTAAGTTAAACTTTTATTTAGAGAACACGTAACATTTAAAAATGTAGCTTTTTAAGTGAATGTTTCTTTTTTTGAGAATGTTCAGATCTTTGTGCTGTAACAGAAAAAAACAGTTGTTGTTTTTTGCTGTGTACCATATTGGTAATGTTTTTCTTTTCGGCTTAGTCCTTTTATTAATCTGGGGTCGCCACAGCAGAATGAACCGCCAACTTATCCAGCATATGTTTTATGCAGCGGATGCCCTTCCAGCTGCAACCCATCACTGGGAAACATCCATACACTCATTCACACTCATACACTACAGACAATTTAGCTTACCCAATTCACCTGGCACCAGAAATGCCAACTGACCCAGCCGAGGCTCGAACCAGCGACCTTCTTGCTGTGAGGCGATCGTGCTACCCACTGCGCCACCGTGAGGCATACATTGAACAATTAAATGTAACATAACACTGCATAGTCTTCATCATATAAATAATTCAATTTATAAATCGCATATCTTGCGATGTGACTACTGCGGATACACACATTGCGATATCGATGCTCAAATGATATATTTGCAGCCCTAATATTTATCCACAACTATAACACAACTAAAAATAAGTGTTTTTTTCTGAGCATGGTACGTTTTGGTACTCTTTATGCGAGTAGATGAGGTGTTGGAGTCAGCGGAGGGTGCGTGCTGGAATGCAGAGCTCTGGTTTGCTTTGCTGTCTGCTCTCCTGCTTTACCTGCGGCCCTCCTTCTCTCTCTCACTCCATCTTTCTCTCCATCTCCACCGCTGGATCTAATTAGAGAGAAGCAGGGCTGGAGGACTGGAGTGTGTCACATACAACTCAACGCAGCCAGGAAGGAGAGCGGCAACGAAAGTGGGATTAACATGGGAGAAAAAGCATAAGAAATGTAGGGTGGAGTTCAAAGACAGAAAGAAAGTGAGGGCACAAAACTGGAAAAAAGAAAAGCAGAGTAAACTTGCAGCCAGGAAATGAGAGGAAAAAAGTGAGTGTGCATGAAAGATATCTAGCCTAGAGTTGTTTCATAGCATGCAAAAAAAAAAAACGGAGCATCTAATTTTTCACTAAAGTAGGCTAACATGAGAAGCCACATGTAATATATGCTCACCTCTCTGCCCTACACATGGTAGACACATCTCAGCGCTGGAGGGAACTTCTATAATCAAAGACCAATCAGATAATTGCAGTGTTTCACCACTATCCCTTGAGCTCCGCTGGGAACAGGCTTTTTTTTTTTAACAGTAACTCAATACCTTGGAAAGTCCAGATGGTCCTGATGACGGCACCAGCGGAAAGACATATTTTCCTAAATATGAAAATCTAATTTGGCAATATGCGTAAATTCAACTATACATGTGAGGGCAGCACTTCATGGAGAATACGTTCATTTTTCACTCACTCTGTCCCCAGTGTTCAAACATTATCAGCTCACATGACCCACGCATACCACAAAAAAAAAATCTAGCGAACGTCCTGTAAAAATCAAATGTAACACTGAGCTGAACACTGATAAATATGGATCGAATTATGTACATTCTAAGGAATAGATTCCTAAAATACTGGACAAATTGCAGCAGCTCATTAATCTATTTTTGTATTATAATATACATGAGCAACCCAGAAAATATAGGGTTTTAAATGACTAAAAATATATAGGTTTAAAAGTCGCTTAAAATTTACTCAATCTTTAAACTCAAGACTCAATCTTACTCAAATTTAAACATCAAAATCTGTCAGAGCAGAAATCTAAATCTTAAATTGAAAGCCTTAATAAACAGAAAAACTGCAGTAAATGATGAGCTATGGGTGGTTTCTGTAATAATACAGTCAAGCGATTAATAATAAACAGATTTTTTTAACGTGTACTTAATTTTATTCAGACTAGGTTGTAATTGATGATTAATTCTACAAATTTCATTACTGAAAATAAAGTTCCAAACAGTATGAACACTCTTCATGACAGAAGAAAAATAGTAATTCTCATAACTGCAGGTTTACATATAATTTCTGACTTTTTTGTCTCTCAGAAGTGTGATTTGTGTCTCAAGATTGCTGAGAAAAGCAGGTTTATGACTTTTTTCTTTTTCCTAAAACAATATTTGAAAAAGTTTATGTATAATAAAGATTTTTTTCTACTGTTTTGCAATTCTGACCTTTGTTCTTAATATTTTAACTTTGTATCTCACAATTTTGACCTATACATTTACTTGCTTAATATCAACAACATTTTATTAATCTAAAACACTTTTTTACTATTCTAAAACTTTAAATTGTCCTTTAAAGAAACCAGCAATCCTAATAATGATAATGAACCTTTAGTTTTAGTTTTGTTAACTTCATTACAAACAGCAAAACCAATAAATACACGTGTTTTCAATACACTATGGCTGCGTCCGAAATCACATACTTCCATACTATATAGTATGCGAGCCGAGTAGTATGTCCGAATTCATAGAATTCAAAAAACAGTATGCAAGAAGTACCCGGATGACTTACTACTTCCGGCAAGATTCTGAAGTGCACATCCAATGCACGCTATGCTATCCCATGATGCCCCACGAGAGAATTCATGAATGGGAGTGAAGCGACGCAACTGACGCGGGTAGGTCACATAATCATGACAAAATGGCGGATGTATGTCCGAGTTCTATTCATACAACTCACATTCATACTGTATAGAACCTACTTTTCTAATGGTCGAGTAGTAAATTCAGTATCTACTGAGTAGTAGGCGATTTCGTACGCAGCCTATGCCCTAACCAGGTAAAACATCTTTGTTTTTTTAAAAGTTATTTTGGTTGACTGGACAAATTTTAATGCTGGCTACACACTGTTGAAAATGCCCAATCCAAATAAGCATAAATCTTAATCCTCCAGTATATTCTGATTGCGCATGTTTGCTTTCATTCTGGATGGAGGAACTACTTGAGTCTGTCTCTGGAAACGTTGTTTCACTATCTTAGTTCTTAAAAGTTTAACGCATGGTGATTTTGTTTAGCCGCACACTAATCTCAGGGACATTTTACCCATTTATTAAGCTTCATTTTTAACAACAAACTGTGGAGGAGGATTTGCAGTTTAACAGCTCCCCTCAAAGGAAGTAAACTGTCCACAAATGACGCACAAATCTTGTATAAACACGAAGAGCTGTTGCAGACTTTACAGATCAGCATGAGTGAATGTTTGACAGCAACGGGAACAAACACAAACACACATGAAGACAGACTGAGGGTGTGTGCTGCTATGAGCTTCATCCATGAACATCTCTGCCATTTCCGCCAGGCAGACATGATGGTTGATAAACACTAGCAACTGCAATTTACACACACACACACACACACACACACACACACACACACACACACACAGATAAAAATGATTATGTGGTAAAGTTACACGTTAAAAAGTTAAAACAATTAAGTAAGACCTACTCAACTTTTGGACACTGGTGATCCCATCATGCAGAGGCAATTTCCTTTTTTTTGTTTTTAACAGTTTTATCATTGATTTTTATGTTTATGTTTTGCCTTTAATTGACAGGACAGTTTGTGAAGACAGGAAGTGAAGTTGGAGAAAAACTTGGGGGGGGGGGGGGTTTGGGAAAGGTCACTGAGCCACACTTAAACTCGGGAACTCTGTACTTGTTGGCGCACTAACCACTAGACCATTTTACTCAAAATTACATATTTATACTACTTAAAAAACACTGACCATTATTGTCATTGTGTATTGCTGTTCATTTAAATGTTTCTGAGTAAATTATACACATTGAAAGCATGGTTAAATTCAGTGTTAATCCATTGATTTAATTGGTTAAAACAGAGCAAGTAAGCTTCAAACATTATTTACAAAATACTCAAACAAAAAACTGTTAATAAAAAAAGTCACTTCATACATGCATGTTTTATTCCCAAGATTTAAGGTCATTGTTGTCAAGAACATTCTTATGTGAAAAATGTAAACAAAAGTCAATAAACTTGCAACTTGCAATTATTGTCTTAATATCAACCACATTTTAATAATCTAAAAACTATTATAAAACTTGGGCAGCATGGTGGCACAGTGGGTAGCGCTTCACAGCAAGAAGATCGCTGGTTTGAGCCTCGGCTGGGTCAGTTGGCATTTCTGTGTGGAGTTTGCATGTTCTCCTCGTGTTCGCGTGGGTTTCCTCCGGGTGCTCCGGTTTCCCCCACAAGTCCAAAGACATGCGCCATAGGTGAAATGGGTAAGCTAAATCGTCCGTAGTGTATGTGTGTGTGAATAAGAGTGTATGAGTGTTTCCCAGTGAGGAGTTGCAGCTGGAAGGGCATCCGCTGCGTAAAACATATGATGGATAAGTTGCCGGTTCATTCCGCTGTGGCGACCCCTGATTAATAAAGGGACTAAGCCGAAAAGAAAATGAATGAATGAAATACACCATGTCCTAACCAGGTAAAACATCTTTGTTTTTGTTTTTTTTAAGTTATTTTAGTTGCCTGGACAAATTGTGGTAACACTTTAGAATAATGGTCCATTAGTTAATGTTAGTTAATGAATTCACTAACATTAACTATGAATAATCTAGTAAAGCATATTAATCATAGTTCAACATTAACTAATTAACTAATTAACATTAACTAAATGCATTATTAAAATCCAAAATTGTGGTTGTTAACATTAGTTAATGCACCGGGAGTTAATATGAACTACATGATCTAATGGTATTTAACTTAAATAACATTACATAACAAAGATGAATACAGTGGGGGAAAAAAGTATCGAACATGTCATGTATTTTCCTAGGAATAATATTTCTAAATGGGCAAAATAAAATTGTTGGTTAAAAACCCAAACAATACAAACATAAAAATAAAACAAAAAAAATCTGAAAAAAATAGTTATGTGCAATAACAATGGAGTGACACAAAGAGAAAGTACTGAACTACTGAACTTTATTTAATACTAAAAAAGTGGTGATGGCAGCTTAAAGACGCCTCTCATATGGAGAATGAAGTCAGATGAATTGCTCTGGTGTGAGGTTTTTTTACAGATTTCAACAGAGTGTAAATCTCGATAATTCTGTGGGTCTCGTCTATCAAATCTGAGCTTTAATTTCTTTTTTCTATTGGATTCAAGTCAGGTGACTGGCTGGGCCATTCTACAGCTTGATTTTCTTCCTCTGAAAGCATTTTAGAGTTTCCTTGGCTGTGTTTTGGATCATTGTCTTGCTGAAATGTCCACCCTGGTTTTATCTTCATCATCCTGCTAATGTAGATGTTGGACTGAAGCAGCTAATATTAATTTACACTAAGGAAGGGCAGAGGGTTGCTGAATAATTACTGAGAGATTTCAACTGCTGTCTGGGCTTTCACTGCCTTTCTACACCTCCCTTTCTTCACGTGTTCAGCACTTTTTCCCTGCGTCATTTCATTTTATTATGCATAACTTAATTTGTAAACTAATTAGATTTGTTTTCTTTGCATATATGGATTTCTTTGGTTGGTACCAACATCCGGGGAAAATTTCATGTCAACAGCACCTTTAGAAATATGTTTTCTGAGAAAAATGGTGACATGTTCAGTAATATTTTCCCTACTGTAAATACAGTTCTAAATGTATTACTAATTGTTTGTTCATTTTAGTAAATACATTGCCTAACATTAACTAATAGACCATTGTTTTAAATATGTCATGCTGGCTACAGACTGTTATTGGTCAAAATGTAAGTGTAGAAAATTAAACACAAAAAGTGGAAAAAAAACAACAATAAGCTATCAGCACTGGCTAATGCACTAACTCATATGCATTAGGCCTGAGAGAGAGAGTCATGTTTAGGCATGCAGATAAGAACACACAGACTCTTTGAGCACTTGCCCAGTTGGAATAGCTTGAGCACAAAGTCATTTTTTGTTTTTCATTTATAGAGACGAGCTTACTCTAAACTTGGCCCAGCGCAGCCATTACATCAGCCGCATTAGGCGTGAGAAATCGGGGTCTACAGAGCCAAGGGAGGGTAAAGTTTTGTCTTTTGGTGTTCAGCGCAGCCCCCGGTGTCTCTCTTTCAGAAAAGGCCCAAAATCTTAGCCAATAAGCCATCTCTAGTGCCACTACACTAACACTCTTTGGGACACAGGGTTGTCACGCTATATGCAGAAATATTTCAAAATCTAGCCTCCAAAAAACCTTATTGCTCTATAAAATCAAATGGGTCCACACCCAAAATGTTTTATAGTACTACAACTGCTAAAATGAAGCCTACGCTAGAAGTAACAAGCCTCACAGGCTAGAAGATGAGATGCTGGTTTTCTGAAGCAAGAGGAAAAGTAAGATATGAGCACTGTGTCAGTCCGCTCTGGGAAATAACTATTGGAAACAAATGAGAGCACGCATTAGCAGAGTGCCAGATAACACCAGATGTAAACTATTATCACAGGGTTACGTTAAACTGAACATTTGATTAAAACATGTTTGAGTTCGCACTGGTGAAGCAAAGGAAACAAGAGCATGTCCCAAAAGCCCCGTTCACGCTGACAGGGGTTTAATCGTGGGAGGACAAGAGACAGACGTGTTGCTGGTAGTTCGAAAATAGTACGTCGCCCTGTCTTTAGGAATGTGTTTATTGCTTGTAAATTCAAGTGCCCCGTTACACTTTTCGATATCACTGTTCATGTAGTGCATGTAATGGTTTGTGGATGAAAACACAAATTTTTAAGGCAAGCGTTACATTTGAATGTTTTCCGCTATTATTTTCAGTGCTGACAGGCATTCAGTGGTGTATGGGAATTCTTGCCTGAGTTGACTACTTAAAGGGGCATTTCACCCAAAACTGAACATTCTGTCATCATTTACTTACCCTTTAATTGCTTAAGTTGAACAAAGAAGAAGATATTTTGAAGACAACTGTAAACTTTTAACCATTCCATAGTATTTGTTTTACTACTATGGAAATAAATGGTTACAGGTTTTTAGCTTTCTTCAAAATATCTTCTTTTCTGTTCAACATATAAAGGTTTGGAACCACTTGAGGGTGAATAAATAGTGAGTAATTTTTTGGGTGAACTATTGCTTTAACTTGCACCTAAAATAATCCCACTGTTACTGTCCATCGTGTACCACTCCACAAGTAAGTATCCAAACGCAGTATAAACAACTAATTAACAAAACTAAATTAAAAGCAAAACAAATGGAATACATGGACGCCACAGGAGTAACGAAAAACAAGACAACAAGAGGAAAACACACAATGGTATATATGGGAAAGTAAACAATTAAGCTAAACTAGATAATGAGACTAGGGGTGGAGACAAAAAAATAACCATATAAACTAACAGGATAACTAAGGAGACAGAGCGTAACAAAAGAAACAGATCTAAAACAAAATAAACACAGACACAGGGTGTAAACATGACACCCCCAACCATAGTCTTATATGTAACACTTTAAGTAGAAACCTTCCTAAAAGTTATCTATTTGTTTATGCAAAAATAAATGTACATTTATTTAATAATGATTATGTCTTAAGTCAATATTTAAGTTAAATATGTTCATTTACAGTTTACTTACAGCTGCGCACAATCTCCTGTCCAGTTAGTTTTTTATAGGTGACGTTTCACAAACTAATTTCGAGAGGAGCATGTGATATGATTGATCGCAGCTGGTCTCTCATCTGTAATCATTAGTAAGCCAATCAGATTAATCCAAACTCACTATAAGTAGCCTGTCTAAAACTACTCCCTTATCTTTGTTTTCCGAAAAAACCCTCCATCCACCCCATCTCCTCCTTTTCCTCCTTTACCAGGGGAGCTCTCGAGAACTACCTGATCTCGTACCCCCTTATATGCTCATTGACTAGGCGGAAGCTCTGGGCTCATTTATCTCTGAGCTCAGGGTTCTCTCCCGAGACAGCAAGCCAAACCTGCTACTATTATTATCAAGCAATATATAAGTATGAACTCTTGAAATCATAACCTTTGCATTGAAAAGTTGCATACGCACATTTACATCCTCTTCTTGCGCATATGCCATGTTGATAAATCATACCCCTGGTTTGGGCCCTGTCATATGGTACATAAAACATTCATTCATTCATTTTCTTTTCAACTTTCTAGTTATTCTAGTTAAGGGTACCCAACGATAATAAAACTTTAACTTTTCAAATTGTGCTTGAAAAAATTATTTTTCAATGGTGCAGGTTTAATATTTAATTGGTGCAATATTTGGCCCATTACGGATTTTTAACAAGTCTTTAATAATTATAAGCCATGAACCAAATCAACCATCCACAATGTAAAGCACAGCATTACAACTGATTTGCAGCATCTGTATGAAGGTATCTGTATGAACAGTTATCTATTTGTTTGTATATTTGTAGTATAAACAGTATCTATGAGGGCTTAGTTAGTCAGGATTTGGTTTTCACGTGAAATGAGTTTGCACTACTGTAGTGGCTATTGCCTTTGGACGTTATTGTGTCTTGTCTCGTTCTATCTCATTTAGGACATTGTGCACTTTCAAATGACTTGACAAACAATTCTGAGAAAATGCCATAGTAATAAGATCATGTGTGCACATACTCTAATAAACAACTCTGGTTTGTTTCTTTCTTTGCACAAACAAACATTATTATACCTGACTAAATTTGTGTGGTCTGTAATGTCAAAAATAGTGAAACCTGCTGAACTACTGAGCTGAACCTTAATAATTAAATGAGTCAAATAATTGTTACATTTAAAACTAGTACGTTTCTGTAATGGTAAGTTTAGGAGTAGAGTTAGAGTTGTATGACAGAAAATGTCTTTAACCTGCTAGAAAAACAAGGGAAGTCTGTGAGATGTCCTTGCTAATGTAGTGAGATGAATGTGTGCGTTTATGTGGGCTGCGGATGTGTTTATCTGTGGTGCACACATGCCATCAGGTCTTTTGTGATGCACTTGCCATTTGCCTTCCAGACGTGAGCAGCACTGACATCATACAGTCACCAGACCAACAGC
>CAIGQW010055024.1:8457995-8474547 GCA_903798125.1 Danio choprae
TAGCAGCTTATTAACGGCTTCATACATTCTGTTACTTTTCAAAGAAATAAACAGTCGGTTTATGCTATGCAATTATGTGCAATCGCACTTATTGCTGAACATATGTGCATATGTAAAGACAACAGCAGATTTGTGTTGTTTATTCTCACTGCTGTTTATTTTAGTTAAACAGTGCACACTGTGAAAAATATCTGTTCATTAACAGTTGCCCCTAGCTTCTGATTCATGGACGTTTTCCATATATTCGTGGACTTGGAAATGGGCAAACTTCTACAGTAGCCGTGTCAATCAGTTCATGCTTAAAGGTCCCGTGAAATTAAAATATATATTTTTAGATGTTAGTATCAAGTTTCACGATCACCAGCAATCCAGGCTTGCAGATCTCTGGCAAACATGCACCATCACCCAGACTACAATTCTGTCACCTTATGAACTACAAATCCTGTCATGCACCTCACACACACACCTGTTTCTGAATCTCCAATGATTACACACACACAGCTGGTAGCTGATCTAAGACTGATTACATGGACTATTTATACAGCTCACATTCTCACACACTTGGCTGAGTCTTGTTTGTTGGTTTATCCCTGTAATATTACGAAGTGTTTCCTGTGTTTAGTCTGTCCGTGTTTCTTGACCATAGCCTTGTTTCCTCGTTTATGCTATTGCTGTCTGTACCGACCTTATTGCCTGTAACTTGACTACTCTTCTGGATTGCCTTCATGCTACTGTTTGTACCGGTTGACTGTTGCCTGCCTGACTACTCTTGATTAGACATGGATCCTCACTCCCTTGTCACCTGACTTCCTTGTTACAATCAGCATGTTAGGTTTAAGGGCGTCACAGTGGTGCAGTGGATAGCACGATCTTCTCACAGCAAGAAGGTCGCTGGTTCAAGCCTCGGCTGGGTCAGTTGACATTTCTGTGTGGAGTTTGCATGTTCTCCCCGTGTTTGCGTGGGTTTCCTCCGGGTACTCCAGTTTCCTCTACAGTCCAAAGACATGCGGTATAGGTGAATTGGGTAAGCTAAATTGTCCATAGTGTATGTGTGGATGGATGTTTCCCAGTGATGGGTTACAGCTGGAAGGGCATCCGCTGTGTAAAACATATGCTGGATAAGTTGCCGGTTCATTCCACTGTGGCAACCCCAGATTAATAAAGGGACTAAGCCGAAAAGAAAATGAATGAATGAATGAATGTTAGGTTTAAGGACATCTATAAGCTAGTGTGCTACAAAACAGTGAATTCACGTTTAGAAGATACAAGCCTGATATAAACATCCAGAGCTTGCAGTTTGTCACTTCTGCCTAAAGGGATCAATGATTTTTTTCCCGTCAAGGAAATGCTCTTTAGTATCTGACATGTCCTGCCTCCTTTAAAATGCATTCCCATATGCATTTAATTTTTGCATTTGCACAGCTGTGATAAAAATCAAACAGTTTTTTAAAAAGGGGAGGGGCTACTCTATGTCCCACCTTCTCTTTATGTTTTAGTTTAGATGACCTCAAACATCAAATAAAAACTTTACATTTCAAAGCACTTCACAGGACCTTATAATCGATTCATAAATGCGCATTCAAACACAATAAAGCTAACATGAAACTAAATCCATGTTAAAAGAATAGATTTGGAATTTCTCAAATTACTACAGCTGTAGAAACTTAATGAGTCCGTTTTCACCCACAAAATTGATTGTTTTGGTCTAACAGTAAATGCAATGATGGCCATTTTAATATTACTGACAATAATATGAGTAGCCTGTGGCTTAATAATAATATGAGTAGCATGTTTCTGGTTTGGAGTCGATGAGGGGGCACTTGAGCTGATTTTATGGGTCTGTGAGTATGCAAATAAAACATAGAAAATATTGGTTAAAATCAAGAAGACAGATATTGAGGATGTGAAAAACTGATTTTCTAGAAGTCAGAAATCTGTGTGAGAAATCTGGTGACTTGACCTCTGACACTGATGGCTCTAAGTGAACACCAGAAATTAACTTTATAGTCAAATCATTAATAACTATTTTAGACATGACAAGAATACACATTTTAGCAAAGATCTAACCCTTTACTTGAAAAGGGTGTTCATAAGACTGTCAATCTTACGACAACTATTATGATGAAGTGCAATAACAACAAAGTTCAAAATGCAGCTTTATTTACATAAGGGATGGTTGTACAGGAAAGCAAACAGTGCATAAAAGTTAATCCAAAAAGCATAATTCAAATGAGCAGGCAAAGGTCAGGGCAGGCGGCAAAATAAAAACAATAATCCAGAAGACCAAAAGTCCAAAATCAAAACATAAACCAGGAACAAGAACAGGAAGTGCACTCAGAACTCCAAGACTGAGCAATAGTGTGGATCTGGTGCTTATATAGTGTGTGTAATTAGTGTAAATGATACTACTATGTGTTTATCAGTGTCCAGATTGATATCAGCTGTAGTAGTAACTAGAGTCTGAATTGACGCAAAACATGATGGGATGTGTAGTCCGGGTGAATGGCTTGTGGATTGTACATATAGCTGGAGTGCCCTCTAGTGAGTCTGGTGGGTATTCCAGCTAATGACCCTAACAACACTCTTTAAGTGTCATTTTAAATACAAAGATGACATTGTTTGAGATGTCTTTGTCATGACAACTTAACATTACCAATGCAACAAAACTTGTCATAAATCTGTCATAAACATCATTGTCATGACGCCATTATTATTGTCATGAATATTTTTCTGATCAATGAATTTGTCATTTAATTTAACATTTCTCATTAAAACTGTCAAATATTTAATACTTACTGACATTTTAATAGCAAATTCAAATTGAACCACTGTAGTTGATGTCAAGAAGAAATATTAATGACATTATTATAAAATTCCTAGTTGTCATGACAAAGACAGGTTATGATGTATTTATATGAGTTATGTTGTCATAGTAATGTCAAGTTGTCATGAGTGTTATGGTGTATTTGGTTGTCAAGTTGTCATAACAAAGATATTGTAAACAACTTCATCTTTGTATGTAAAATGACAACTAATCTAATGACACTTAATGAAAGTTGTCATAAGCATGCATCAATACTCCTTCATATTCATCACATGTTGATTGTCATGATTAAAGGTGTCATGACAGTCTTATAAACACCCTTCAAGTACTGCCTTTCCAAATTCTACTTTTGTGTAAAGGAATAAGCAGGAATGCCGTTGTGTGCTTATTTAACTGAAGCGTTAATTAATTTTCCCGTATGCTTTGACATTTTTTTAGTTCACTATTTAATATATCAGGGTCACATAAACTGTGGCGTTCTTCGGAATAATCGAAATGGCTTTCTTCCCAGTACAAAATGTGAAAGAGCGCCTCCTCTTGAAATCGTCTGAACACATTCTAGAATTAATTACAACATTTCACTTGAAGCCAAGGAATGACATTGAGATTCAGCAGACATTTCTGGCACAAGCATCATTATTCTGGTTCTCTCTTCCCATATCAACTTCTCTCTTGGGTCCTAATTAACTCCTGAGGGCCTGCGAGCCCTCTGACACAGCTGTCTGTCCCCTAAGGCCAACTGTTCACCATCCTGTTGTGACCAGGCCATTTCACCCCCCCTCGTTCATCAGCTGCACTTACTGGAGAGAAAACAGCTGCAGCTAATAGTGCATAATGCTGTAATGCTGACACATACACACGGAGATGCAGGTTCAACAGTGACAAAACTCAAACAAAGGCAAAACAAGGAAAGAATGGCTATGAATCATATGAATGCATACAGTGCTTATACACATTATCAAAAACGGTTGAAGCTATTTTAACATTTAAAAATATTTGAACATATTTGATCTGCACAGATTATTTCATGCAGTTGTAGCTTGTAACTGCTCAACTGTTAATAACTTTTATTAATTTTACCTAGTGATCATTCAAAAGTTACTAAATGACACATTTTAGGATTCATAAGATATTTTTGTACATGCTTAGAAAAAAAGTACACAGCTGTCACTGGGGTGGTACATATTTGTACCTTAAACCCTAAATGGTACATATTAGTAACTTAAAACTACATGATAATTTTACACTTCTTTCCTGATAGTTCATAATAAAATAAAATAAAATAAAATAAAATAAAATAAAATAAAATAAAATAAAATAAAATAAAATATAATATAGGGGTGGTGCCGTGGGTAGTGATGGGTTGGAGCTGGAAGGGCATCCGCTGCGTAAAACATATGCTGGATAAGTTGCCGGTTCATTGCGCTGTGGCAACCCCAGATTAATAAAGGGACTAAGCCGAAAAGAAAATGAATGAATGAATGAATGAATAAAATAAAATAAAATAAAATAAAATAAAATAAAATATAGGGGTGGTGCCGTGGGTAGTGATGGGTTTCAGCTGGAAGGGCATCCGCTGCGTAAAACATTTGTTGGATACATTTTTCATGCATTTTTCCCTTGGCTTAGTCCCTTTATTAATCTGGGGTACCACAGCGGAATGAACAGCCAACTTATCCAGCAAATGTTTTACGCAGCGGATGCCCTTCCAGCTGCCCTCCATCACTGGGAAACACCCATACACTCTCATTCACACTCATACACTACGGACATATTTAGCTTACCTAATTCATCTATAGCGCATGTCTTTGGACTTGTGGGGGAAACCAGAGCACCCGGAAGAAACCCACACGAACACGGGGAGAACATGCAAACTCCACACAGAAATGCCAACTGACCCAGCCGAGGCTCGAACCAGCGACCTGCTTGCTGTGAGGCGACAGCGCTAACCACTGAGCAACTGTGTCACCTAATAATGAATATATAAAATTATTAAAAATTCAAGAAGTGTTAATGTGAATAATTTTTGTAATTGTAAACATTTCTAAAAAAAAAAAATCTTTAAAAAAAACAGACATGATCCTTAAAATTCAATCCATTTTAGTTCCATAATGTGAGCGAAACTGTCAGGATTCTGCCACTTCGGTCTTGTAACCTACAACAGCCCGAAGAAAAGAGCTTTAATACAGGAGAACGGTAGAAATCTTGTTTTGGTGGCAGAGTCCAGACACTAGTCCTGTCATGTCTTCTATGTTGTGCTCAGCTCGAGTTTTCTCAAGTCAAGCACTCATTTTCTGTCTTGTCATTGTATGAGCACCGTCCTGTCGGCGCTTGGGCTGTGCGCGCTTCTGCTTGATGTGGGCTCACAAGGTCCAGCCGTGCTTGGGATGCACGCTCTCGTCCTGGTGTTTGTGTTTGTTCTGTCTGCAGCGTGCAGTTTCATTCTCAGCGTCCCAGTCTAGTTGGTTTCAGTTTCGGTTGGCGATGGGATGAAACATGTATGTTGCATATGTGAGTGCACGGTGAGTTTTTATTTATCGTGTACTCTTGTCTTGCGTTCAGTCTTCTGTTGGTGTTGTGTTTAGCATGTAGTACATGTTTACATGTGCCGCGTGCTTTAGTGTTTCATGTGAACACGCGGTTAATGAGTTGTCTCATTGGCTGTGTGTTCTAGTCTCCTTTTATGTGAGCACATGGCTTGTGTTGTTTCTTTTATGTCATGTGCTCTTCTGTCTATTGTCTAGTCCCACCCTCCTTGTCAACTCATTATTAGTTTATTATGTTCATCTGTTTGTTTAATTATTTCTGCTTAGTCTCCCCATGTCTGCTGTCCTATGCCAGTTCGCTGTCATATGTTGCCTTTTCCAGTAGCATTCTGCTCTGTCCAGCCCTGCTCTTCCCTGCAAGCCCAGTTTGTTTATTTGTTTGTTTGTTTGTTTTGTTAATGTTTTCCCCCTCTGAGTAGTTTGTTTTGCTATTTATTTTATTTTATTATTAATAAAAACTCATAATTTATTCAATGAGAAGAAGCAAGGCAGGAATTAACTGGATGGTGAAAAGTGCAAGAATGGAGCCAGACTAAATAACAATTTACTAAAACAATGGCTAAATAGCCATTTGGCACTTGGTTTAATAATCAAATGGACAATAAGTGAAAAAAAGTAAAGTAAAGCCGTTTTAGAGGAAGTTACAACATTTTGAGTAAAGATTAGGATTTCTTTGGAATAATGTGCTCCGATGAATTGGTCACAATAAGATCGAGCCTGAGCATTTAGACAGTAAACAGAATCCATTTTGATTTCATGTGGACTTTAATGATCACTTCAGTTTGGAGATTATATTTCCAAGTCATTAGTATGAGATACTGCAGCTCTTAAAGCTTTTCTGTTTGGGTCAGGGATGCTCAGATTTATTGTCATTCACTAACATTAACTAGATTTGGACTGTGAGAGAGTTATGGGACAGAAGCATGAGGGGCACAGAGAACTGAAATATGACAATTTTTAAATTGGGTTCCAAAGGGCACGTGGAGAGCCAGGCACAGAGCGAACGACAGAAAAAGTGCAATTAGCCAGGCACAGGGAAGCCACCACACCACCCGACATGAGTTACCCCACAAAGACTGCATCACAATTCACACCCTGTTGCCTGTCAGATAGAACTGGAGTCAGCCAAACTCATTAGATACACACACACATACAATCATCCGCTCAGCTACCAGCCACTTATGCTGTCTCCGGTTTATTCAGAAAGCTTTTTAGGCTTCAAGATTTGTGACAAGCATGGGGGCAATATGTCTACTTGGGGCCATTTTGAGATTGTAGCAATATTGGAAAGCATTTAGGAGGTTGATTCTAATGTTATATATGCTACTTTTACCCACTTAGTAAAAACTGTCCGAATAAAACACTAATAGTGAGTATGCGTGGGTCATAAATAGATAAAAGCCTCGTTGATCCTGAAATAACTTTTATTATACAGCAGATGGTCAATATAGCATTCGAGCTATCCTAAAACACACACACACACACAAAAACATTAGTAAGGCAAGACACTTTACAGTGTTGCCAGGTCTTTCTAGTACATTTACACAGTTGCCACTGGTGTTTTCCCCTGGTTCAACCAAAGGAAATACACCCAATTTCAGCCTAAAGGGAACCACAAAAAATGAATTTTAAACTGGTGCAGAAAACTGTTTTAGTCAGGGGAACTCACTTGGAATGCAATTTCAGCAAAAGAAGATCCACCAAAAGCAGTTTCAGCAGAGGAAGATACCCCGCTAATGTGATTTAGTTTTTTTTTCTCTGCTTTTTTTTTTTTTTTTAACAATTTTCATCTATTAGTGACGTTTTGGTTTCTTGCCACTTTCTCCACTGGTTTGCATGGTTAGAGTCATTGGAGCTGCTCCTCAGTAAATCATCCTTCAACAGTAACATTTGTATTCAATTGAATTAAATCAGTTTTAACACTAGAACTACAGAGCCAGTAATTTTGACTGTTTTTAAAGTTTGTAATTTAATAACTTTATTTAATTAAAACTATAAAAAAACAAAAGAGTTCTGAGTATTTCTGCCTTGACATATGCATTTTAGCATCCACTTCTTTTCCAGTGCCTTTGAACCTTTGAATATGCATGCTTCTGTTGCCTAGCAACTTTCTGATAACAAAAAATCTTTGCTCTCCTGCTTACCAGACAAAGTGAGGTACGCACCTTCGCAGGCGGTCTAGTAACTCGTTTACAATTATAGGCTATATAATGAATAATATGGTATTTTTAGGATAATGACTGAATAAAGTCATTATCCTAAAAAGAATAAAAAAAGACTCGAATTCTTTCAGTCTCATTGTTAATCAAACGAACACTTGATATGTCCTCTGAATGTTCAACAAACTGATTTATGGATTTTTTTACCTTTTTCTTTCCTTATATCTTTCATCTTTGTGAAGTGGCTTTGACACAATCCACTTTGTAAAAAAAGCGCTATAGAAATAAAGATGACATGACTTGACTAATGCATTGAAAAATGCCTTGTAGCGAGCGCAAATTCCACCAAAGTGCAGTATATCTCTAGTAATGTGATTTCCACCAAAGTATATCACCTGCAAGGTGATTTCTGCAAAGGAAGATCCCTTGTAAAAATGAAGATCCACCGTAGCATGATTTCAGCCAAGGAGGATCTCCTATAAAACGATTTCTGTCAAAGTATATCCCTGTAACTGCTTTCAGCTTCAGGAAAATTCACCATAGTGCAATTTCAGCCAAGGAGGATCCCCTGTAACATGATTTCTGCCAAATAATATCCCCAGTAACGGAATTTGAACCTGCGGAAGAAACCTCATGATGCAATTTCAGCCTGAAGAAGATCCTGAGTAACAGTTTCCGCTGAAGAAGATCCATGTAACACAATTTTCAGCAGTAATGAAGAACCAGTGATGCCAATAAATAACCTTCATTTTTAAAAGTGAATATTGTGAATATTGTAGGTGCTTGGAAGGGACTGTCAATACAGACCCAGAACAGCTGGATAACATATAATATTTAAGTCTACTCATTTATATAAAATAAATTTTAGAGAGAAGTTCAAAGTGTGCCTTGTTTTCTCTATTTTACAACAGCTCACATAAAAGAGCATTTGAGTTCTTTATAGGAAGGTACGTTGGATCTTGATATAGGTACGTTCTTTATGCAAACCTGACACCTTTTTTTTTTGTCTGACCTAATGAAAAGTAATGTCGTACAGTGCATTCAATAGGTTGCTCTTGTTATCTTAGCACCAATCAGATTTTTATCAGATGAAAACACTGAAAAATTCCTCCAGCAGACAAAAATCCTTGGGAAAACATGAGCTTTGAAAATTAAATGTGACCTTAAGCTAGTCTGACTTATTTATCAGGCTATACTCGTTCCCTCGTGCGCTCATTTTTATTTACACATGCCATGTACCCTGGCAAGGCTCCACAGTAACCACAATGATGTGGAACAGTTATTCTGCACCGCTGGAAGCACACAGAACTACCATTAATCTTAGTTTACATGTCTGCAAACTAAATGATGCCACCTAATGAATTTACTCACGTTTTAATGAACATCAATGCCCTTACTGTAAGCTAAAACACACAGTAGGAGTAGCGGTTACATGGCATCAATGCTCCCACAGATGAATTACTCACTTGTCTGTCATCTCCTGTCCGTTCCAGCAGAGGGAGCTGTTGAGCGCTGTCGGCTCTTTGCTGCACAAAGCTTCTCCGAGACCACTGTAGAACTGACTGAAGCCCCTCAGACCCGAGATAAACTCCCTGCAGCAGACAGAGAGGAAATTGAGAGCATACAAGAGCAAAAGAAGAAAGAGAAAGAGGAATGGGCTTCAATGAAAATTGAAATTAGATAGGGCACACAAAGAGACAAGATTAAGAATCCAAAATACTGGGATTTATGAGAAAAATGAAAGGCGTGGAGAAAGAAGAGTGACGAATAAGGAGAAAAAATAGAGTTGGGGTCAAATGAAGTGTTAAGCATGATTTACTCCATTACATAGCGTTTCCTGTCAGGCTAAGTTGATTTGAGATTCATTCATTCATTCATTTTCTTTTCGCCTTAGTCCCTTTATTAATCTGGGGTTGCCACAGCGGAATGAACCGCCAACTTATCCAGCATATGTTTTACACAGCGGATGACCTTCCAGCTGCAACCCATCACTGGGAAACATCCATACACACCCATTCACACACATACACTACGGACAATTTAGCTTACCCAATTCACCTATGGCGCATGTCTTTGGACTTGTGGGGGAAACCGGAGCACCCGGAGGAAACCCACACAAACACTGGGAGAACATGCAAACTCCACACAGAAACACCAACTGACCCAGCTGAGGCTCGATCCAGCGACCTTCTTGCTGTGAGGCAATTGTGCTACCCACTGCACCACAGTGCTGCCCTGATTTGAGATGCTTTGATTTTAATTGACATTACGCACACACACACTCTCATCTGCTCAACAGAGCAAGGGAAAGAGAGAGAGGAACTGCGCAGGACAGAGGGGGCAGAAGGCAGCTCAATGTCACTCACACGGCAGGAGACAAAGCCTGTGTTAATGAGCTTCTCTCTGTCACCATCAGCCTGAACACACTTACCTCAGCTAACAGCCCAAACACACAAACACAACTCATACACATACTGCCACACACAATGACTCAGACGCCCACCTAGTCAGACATGTGCCACCTCAAAGTTTGAAAGCAACTTCCCTTAGCAACTATATTTTAGATAATTTATACTGTCCATTATAAAGGGTTGGAGTTGGTAAAATGAATGAAAACTTTTATTATGTAATGATGCATTGGAAACATTTTACTATTATGTGTATTTAATCATGACCACTAATGAACATGAAGAACTAACCATTCATTAATGATAACAGCATAAGCAAGTAATAAAGATACATTGTAAAAAAACAATGTTACTTTACTTAAAAAAGTGAGTAAACCCATTGCCTTAAAACCGACAAGGTTAAGTGAGTAATCCCATTTTAATTCGAAACTGTTGACTTAATTTTTATAATTATGCACATAGTTCATTTACTTAATCATTTTAAGGCAACTGGTTTACTCCATTTTTTTAAAGTAAAGTCAACTTATCACTTGAAAAGCAACAGGTTTACCTACAGTGTAAAAAATGCTGGGTTTAGCACAATTAATCTGTGTTGGAACAACATGAAGGAATTAAGATAACTTATACATTTTTACAGATTAAAGTGGATTAAACATCAAATAATTTTAAATAAGTAGCTTGATAAAAGCGCAAGTGTAATTTTTCAGTGTATTCTACAGCAATTTCAACTAAGTCAGTACTTTACAATGCATTTGATTAATATTCTGATTAAATACAGGGATGTACAGTCATTTAGGGCCAAAATTGGTCAAACAGGGCAAATTTGAACGAGTGCGCAATCCCAACACAACAGCGGTGTGCATGGAAATTTGTGCGGATTATTTACTGACAAAATTAAACAACAGAGATGTAACATTCATTTACATAATAACCAACACAATAAGCGCAGTGCAAATTAGCATATAGTAGCAAACAAGCAGAGCTGATGCTCATAAGTTTCGGGTGATCTGCTATATATTTTTCTATATTGTAGGATCAATATGGATTATGTCAAAGTTAGCCTACTTCATAAAATAATGTCATTATTTAATAAAAGTAGCTGCGGTACACACATTAAATAGAAGTATAGTTTTATTTTATGTCTTTTAATTAATTTATTTATTGGACAAAGAATAGGCATATTCACAAAATAGACAAGCTTATTATAAGTGACCAAAAGACCGTGAGAAAAACCTTTTTACATTCAAAGGTAAAGGAACATTCATTACAGTATATCCAACTGTATTTATGTGATAGTCCGCAAGATTGTACATTTTGACAACTGTTTTTTTTTTTTTGACACTTTAGGGAAAAAGAGAACTGATCGCATGAGGGAACTGAGATTGCGCTGGTATTACAAGACTCACCATAGTTTGTTCCACCATTTGTTTCAAGCAAATTAAAACTGACATATTTGGCACTTAATTTTTCAGACGATGTGTTCTGGCATTCCAAATAAATATGTGCAGAAAACAATCTACCTAATACAACGTGCTCTCTGTTCTCTGTGGTGCCTACTATCAACAACTGCTGCCATTTCAAGGGCAACATTTAGGATATTTAGGCATTTTTAGGAATTAAATAATGGCTCAAATATCGTTAATTTTAGTAAACCATGTTGAGTGATTTATTTAAATACTCTCCTCCCATAAAAAAATCTGATCGGGACACTCCTACTAATGCACATTCAATATGGTCAGGCACAAAAATACACCTTTTCAGCGATATTCTTCTCTGCATGTGTTTAGTAAATACAGAAAGTGCTGTTTTAATTCCAAAAAGACAGTTTGTGCTGGTGATTCTGCCCTGGTTTTCAAGAAAATTTGTATTTTTAATAATAAAAAATAATAATAATTGCATTGCTTATCATTTTTAAATAAAATGATATACAAAATAATACAATGTACAATAATACTATTTTAACACACTTATAATAGAGCAGGTTGGTGCGATGGCGCAGCGGGTAGCGATGTTGGCTCACAGCAAGAAGGTCGCTGGTTCGAGCCTTGGCTGGGTCAGTTGGCATTTCTGTGTGGAGTTTGCATGTTCTCCTCGTGTTGGCGTGGGTTTCCTCCGGGTGCTCTGGTTTCCCCCACAAGTCCAAAGACATGCGCTATAGGTAAATAGGGTAAGCTAAATTGTCCGTAGTGTATGGATGCTTCCCAGTGATGGGTTGCAGCTGGAAGGGCATCCTCTGCGTAAAACAAATGCTGGATAAGTTGGCGGTTCATTCCGCTGTGGCGACCCCAGATTAATAAAGGGACTAAGCCGAAATATGAATGAATGAATGTATTATAATATTATTTTAAAAAACTGAGAAAATTGTAATTGTTTTATATCACATACACCTTAAAATATAATGCTAATATTTTTCTTTTTCCCCTTTCGTTTTTAAACCTAAAATCATCAAGATTTTATCAGCGAGAGTACAGTGAGTGTGAAGTGTCTCAGTGAAAGAAGTGTCACATTTTCACTTTTTCTCTGAAACTGACAGCCACAGCCTGGATATCTGCTCTCAGTCTGGATGGACATTTTATAAAATATCACAGTTGGTTGATCTAAAACAGTTATTTTAAGGTAACAGCTGTCAACTTATCTGGTCTGAAGTGTATTTCTTATTTCAGACTTGCATCACTTAACATACATGTATAATATTTTAATATTGCAAATGAATATGTTAAAACAGTGGGTCAAACTATGGATTTGACTGCTTTAATTGATTATTATTAATATCATTATGATATAACTTTACCTTATTAAAGTAGGTAATATGCCATTATGGTAACACGTTTTACATTCACACTTTTTGTTTTGTAGGGTAGTTATACTCTGAATGCATTGTCAGAGAATGGGTTTGTAGAACGAGTAAGTTGGGAGGCACACAAAAATTAGTACATCAGAATCTGAACTATGGACATCTACCAGTTTACTGTCAAGTATTTATGTAGATAGAAACACTGATTTAAATAGGTTTTATTGTGTTTTGTCTTGTTGCGTCCTGCAGCTTGCATCCAATATACTGTAGATAGTGTTACAAAATAGCACTCTAAATGTATATTAGCAACAGGATAACACTGCATTTGGTTAAAATATTTAACTGAAAAAAATATTTGTCAAAAAGGGAAACTGTGGTTTATAGTGGAATTGTGCTACAGTATGTAAAGAAAACATTCATGGGAAATAAAGAATAATAATAATTAGTTTTCAGCAATTTATTAGTTCTCCCTGTTTTTGATTAGCAGCTTTAAGTAGTCGTAAACAACCCTCATGTTACCTTGGCTCACAAATGAAATGATTGAAATGTAGAGCACATATAAGTTGTACACTGTCCAAGTACAACTATGCGATATGCTTCAACATAACTTCAATATGCTTGAATAAAGGATGAAGATGTCTCATAAGTGTCTTAAGGGGATTCAATATAAAACAATTAGGTTGACCCAAAAACAACTTAAGAAGTGTGTTGTTTCATTCATTCATTCATTCATTTATTTATTCATTCATTTTCCTTCTGCTTAGTCCCTGATTTATCAGGGGTTGCCACAGTGGAATGAACCGCCTGTGTTGTTTCAACTCGCAGCAAAAGTCATTTTTTGAGTGTAATAAATTTTTTTTTTTAAATAAATACAATTATTTTTTACCAATTATAATTTTCTAAAAACTAAAAAATGCTTTTAATGACAATATTTTATTGACCGCATTACCATTTTACTCAACTCATACCAATAACAAGTCCAGTAAATCCAGGGAAATTAGGAATTTTCAAAGTTTTTACATATTATTTAAACATTTAAACATAACTTACACTTCAGTAACATGCTACTAAATCGTTAAAGGCTTTTTGATCATGTTTTCTCTTTGATAGAGAAACAAGTAGATATTAGCATGACATCCGTGTACTCAGAATCACTCAAACACAGACAGTTTGAGTCAGTTTGTAAGACGGCCAAAAAGGTCAATGGACATCCATAGAGAAAAACCTTGAAGAAAGAGTGAAAATGAGCGTTTCGGAGCAGCTGAAGTGGAGAATCTATTACAGCATCTCCATGCCCTCTGCAGAAGATGTGAACTATATGAAGAGGTGCATGAGAACAGACTCCTGCAATTCCTCTTCCTCACATTTATTATTCACTTATTAGATTTTCAGTCCATTGACTTGCTGTCAATCCTTCAGCAACTATGCTTTGCAGTCCTCTTATAGTGGAGTGTTTATAGCACTTGAAGACTCAACAGATTCAAATGCAGCAGGAATGTGTGCACTTTCAGCTGCTGATTGTTGATTTTAAGAGCTTATGGTAAGAGTAGTCAGGTCATGCTAATGTTTTATTACTGCTCAATAACAAGGTCAGCGATTACAATCAGTGAGGTATAAAAGCATTAAGTAAAAGTCTTTTCGTGAAATGTCAAACGTTTGCTTACACAAAAAGTCTATCAGCGGAATCTTGGTTTGTAACATACTAACTCCCTGGAGGCATCAAGCCAAACTTTCTATACCTCTTTGTCCTATTGTCGGTATTGCAAGTGTGTGAAGTGCGTCAGAAATAGACTGCGCAGTTGCTCATTAAATGAATCAAACACTAGATCCATATGGAGCTTTTCACACCATCGCAATCAATCGCAGCACCACAAAGCGAGATTTATTTTTACAGTGTTTATTTTTTCCCTCATCGCCCAGTAATGAATCAAGCCATCCAATTAGATTTGAGCTTCATTTGTTTCAAATTTTCCACTGGAATATGCAATGCAACTGAGAGAGATGTTTCTACAGATAACACATGAAGTCAAACGGAGGTATTATTATGACAATGTATGTTCTGTGTGTTTTTTATTCATTCATTCATTTTCCTTCGGCATAGTCCCTTATTTATCAGGGGTCACCACCGTGCAATGAACTGCCAACTATTCCACCACTCTTACACTTCAATCAATTTTGTTTAACCAATTCACCTATAGCGCATGTCTTTGGACTGTGGGGGAATCAATAGTTTTGCATTTAGTGTGAGAGCAATCATCACGTCCTGTTCAGTTAAAGGGGACCTATTATGCCTCCTTTTACAAGACATAAAATAGGTCCATAGAGTGTGTATGTAAAGTTTCAGCTCCAAATACCCCATAAATACTTTTTATAACTCTTTAAAGCTGCCCCTTTTAGGCGTTGATATTAATTGTGCCATTTTGGCGACTGTCACCTTAAATTCACATGCAAATGCCTGTGTGTCAGCAAAGTGGCAGATTCAAAAATAAGAATAACGTCCTATGCTAATGAGGAGAGATCGCCACTAATGGGTGGGGCTTTCCCCCCTCTGAGGACATGTACAAAGGGAGTATGTCAATCAAAGCGTTTCTGCAGACTGTTTTTGTGTAATTATTAAAAATGAATTTTTACCATTAGAAGCTGGTTATATTCATAGACTGTTTCCATGCAACTGTGTTTAAACCCATTATAAAAGTAATTTTTGCACACTAGGTTATGATATAATATGTTATTAAAGGGATCTTAAGTTATGACAGTTTGATTAAACATTACTAACTCAAAATATAAATAATCAATTAAATAATTTAGACATGCACACAAAAGAATAATTCCATTTAGAAAGTATTTCAGTTCTCTATTTTATGCAAACTCTTTGCCACTTGGACTTGGACAAGGCACAACAAGAATGATAAAGATGTATTTCTAAAAGAAAATTCTCAATATAACAAAATAGCATAGGTCATAATATCACTATAACATTAATGGCACAGAGAAATGATTTCAGTGCAGTCACTTTCAGAAAGACTATTTCAGATAATAAAAAGATATTGACAGCCAATCAGAATCAAAAACAACTCCAAAAAGAATCAAATATTAATACCTTATAATGCTTTCACTGACAAGGATTTGTTTTACCAGCATCAGTCATTAACCAAAATAAATTTTGCAGTTTGCATAATCCACTATTGTTTATAAATACATTAACATTACATTACTATAAATATATTCATTCACTCATTCATTTTCCTTCGTCCCTTATATATCAGAAGTTGCCACAGCAGAATGAACCGCCAACTATTCCGGCATATGTTTTACACAGCGGATGTCCTTCCAGCCGCAAGCCAGAACTGGGATACACCCATACACTTTCACATTCACCCACGCACTCAACCACTATGCCAAATTTAGTTCATCCAATTCACTTATAGCGCATGTCACAGGGAGCACATGCAAATTCCACACAGAAATGCCAACTGGCTCAGCCGGTACTCGAACCAGCGACCTTCTTGCTGTGAGGCGACAGTGCTAACCACTGAGCCACCTATACATTATACATAAAAAAATATTTTTTAAATTATTCCTTTCTGTCTTTGTGCAGTGTCACATAAAAAAAATAAAGAATACTATAAAAATCCCTCCCCTTAATTAATTTTTCATCATACTGTATTCAAATAAACCACTCTTGACACTGATACCACATAATTATAATCACACAATTTTAATTTGTTTGGCCTGCAGTGCTCAAAAGCAGAACACTGGATAAAA
The DNA here is from genome assembly GCA_903798125.1 of Danio choprae. NCBI lineage: Eukaryota > Metazoa > Chordata > Actinopteri > Cypriniformes > Danionidae > Danio > Danio choprae. The sequence goes on from CAIGQW010055024.1 coordinate 8,474,492, forward strand.
GTGAGTATTTGCTCAACTAAAATGAGTTTCAAGGAGAATTTCTAGCTAGTGTAATA
>CAIGQW010055024.1:8474947-8487126 GCA_903798125.1 Danio choprae
GGGCTTCCGGAACCCCGCCGTCGCCTTGCTCGGGTGAGCCGCCTGCTTCGCCCGGCCCTCAGAAGCCTCGGCGTCACCTTCGCCCTTCGGCTCTCTGTCACTTCCGTGGGCTCCACCGCCATCAGCGGCGTCTCCCTCAGTCGGCCCCCTGGAGTCAGCAGCCACTCCTCCTCCTCCACGACTCCGCCCGGGGCCGTCCTCTGGCTGTGTCCTGGGTCCTCCTGCTCCGGTTCCCTTCCTGTGTCTCCCTCAGACTCCTCCCTTGTATCCTCCCCTTCTACCCTCCCTCCGCGAGGACGCGCCTTCAAAAAGGGGGGGGTACTGTCAGTGTTCATCCGCGTCATCGTTTGTTGTTGTCACGTGCCTTTGTCTTCCTCCCGCCACTGTCAATGTTAATATGTTCCACCTGTGTTCATCCCTTCTGTGTCATCAGTGTAATCAATCCGTCATCCATTTATACCCTTTCGTCTGTGTCCATTGTTGTCCGGTATTTTGGGTCGTCTGATTCTGTTCCTGTGTCGTCCTGTCTCCCCGCATCCAGTATCTGTTCCCCGTAAGTGTTCAATAAACCCGTTTTGTTATATATCTCCTTCTCCGTCTCGTTCTGTCACCATCCGCCACCAATGGCGTTACACTCACTCACTTTCCTTTGACTTAGTTCCTGATTTATCAGGGGTCACAACAATGGAATGAACCGCCAATTACTCTGGCATACGTTTTATGCAGTGGATGCCCTTCCAGCCACAACCCAGCACTGGAAAACACCCATACCCTTTTTCATTCACACACGCACTCATAGGCCAATTTAGTTTACCCAATTCATCTATACCACGTCTTTGGACTGTGGGAGAAACTGGAGCACCCGGAGGAAACCCACGCGAGCACGGGGAGAACATGCAAACTCTGCTTTTCTACAATATTAAAATGTTATTTTAAAAACTGCCTAAAATTCTAATTCAGAAATTCTGTGTTGATCTGTTTGCCCAGTCTTCGTCTTTTTCTATTACAGTCTTTTTCTATGACTGTGACTAATTAAAGGTGAATCACTGAATTGATTATTGGAACAAATCATTCATTTTTTTGTTGAATTAATCTGCATAAAACTACACAGAGATTTATATGACTTTCAGATGAACCATCACTTGCAACTTCAACAAATCTGACCAAAAACAATATATTCAGAAAAGTCACATTTCCAAATTTCTTCAAAAGCAAATATGATAGTATCTCAGGTACATGATTAACCACCGACTTAATGATTAAACAACTTTTCGTTTTTCAAATTCACACCCAGAAACTTTACAATAAAATTTTGTGGGGGGAAATGGAAAATGTAATAATGTACAATGTTTCTATAAATTATTATGCAGTACAAATATGATGTAGAGTTTCACCACCACTTAATAAAATAACTTTGAATAGCTACTGTAAAGCATACAGTAGTTTACCTGACAGAGTCCCTATATTTAGCAAAAGTACTGTTTAAACCTGGACACATCAAGTGCTCTCCTCCGCTCATGCTAACACACTCAACCAATAGATTGTATACTAACTATCAATGGCAAGCCTGCCTGTAATGTAAACTCCAATCTAATCCCAGACTCCCACACATTTGTCCCTAATGCTCCAGTGCTGTGTGCTCATGGGAAATCATTAGTGGCCGGTCTGAATCATGGCTCTTTCCTGCTGTAATTTACTCTGTGTTTGTAGGTCTGTGTCCCTGCGGCCTTGATTAATGTGATTGGGTGTGTGTTTGTCTCTGTGTGTGCATCCGGGGGCCCTTGGGGAGCTGTGGCACAGGTTTGTGTATTTGAGACTGTGTGTGTGATTGTTTCTCTCATTAGAGGGGTATTAATATCAGACGGGCGACAGAGGATGTGCTGGCTAACAGTAACACTGAGATAAGCGGTGTCTCACAGAGAGGCTCTTTAAATATCCAATACCTTTTATCTGCAGCTCACACAACCCAGAGAGGAGCATTAGGAGCACACACACACACACATAACTGAGAAAAACACATGCACTTCATGACGCAATGTTTAATACAGACATACATCCTCAGCAGAAACATTGGCTTATGGGCACAGCTGAGAATACAAGAGGAATCGGAGGTTAAATGACAAATAAGGCCAAAGTAGAGGATAATGCTAGGATTTGGGTTAAGATGATAACACAATAAGCAATTAAGTGCATGAATATTTAGCTTGACAATAACTGTTACAACATGAAAACAAGTAACATACTTCAATTTTAGAATTTGAGAACAAAACTGTCTAAATAAAAATGTAAAATAAAATAATTTAGCTTCGAATACTCACTTTTCTACCACCAACTTGAGTATTTGACCAACATCTGACTAAGTTTGACGCTAATAATAATAATTAAAAATTCTGAAAAGATTGTGAATGGTGCAAAAGTTGCTAGCACTAAATTGCTGAATAAATTTTGAATAGATTTTTTTACTGATGTGCAACAGGTGTGTGTGTGCGTGTGCTTTGTATTCCTTACATTGTGGGAACCAAATGTCCCCACAAGCAGGATGCAAATTATACAATGACGATTGGATGGGTCAACTTTTTAGTTTATGTAATACATGCTTCAGTGAATGAAATTTATGTATTTATTTAAATGACATCTAATTTATTAATAAAACACATTTAAGTTTTCAGTGTTTTGAGGGATATTGAGTGTATTTTGACTTACAGTAACCTCTGTAACCTATATGTAGATACAAATGCCTGTTTTAAAAGAAAAGTGTCTTGTGAACTCTAGTGGTGCTCTAGATCTGCCAGTTTCAGGCTGAATGACTTCTTGCATAGACTGATTTGGTGCGATTATGCATTTACAATGGTATAAACCATTATGGGGCGGTCAAATGTATATTTATATTTTAATATTTTAATTATTCATTCATTCATTTTCTTTTCGGCTTAGTCCCTTTATTTATCAGGGGACGCCACAGTGGAATGAACAGCCAACTTTTACAGCATATATTTTACACAGCGGATGCCCTTCCAGGTGCTACCCATCACTGGGAAACACACATACACTCTCATTCACACACATACACTACGGACAATTTAGCTTACCTAACTCACCTATAGCGCATGTCTTTGGACTTGTGGGGGAAACCGGAGCAGCCGTAGGAAACCCACGCGAACACGGGGAGAACATGCAAACTCCACACAGAAATGCCAACTGACCCAGCCGAGGCTCGAACCAGCGACCTTCTTGCTGTGAGGTGACATCGCTACCCACTGCACCACTGCGCCGCCCATTTTAACTATTAATATTATTATTTAAAATACAGATCAGAGAAAACTAATTCACACTATTAAAAGGCTGATCCCCCATATTATTGCTTTGACATCCTTCAGGGCCTTAATTAGGGGTTCAATTCCCCGTAAACCCCCCTGTAATTCGCACCCTGCCCACAAGCATAGTACTACAAGTATATTTTGACCTTATAGTGACATTTTTTTGGTTCCTATTAGGAAAATGGCTTATAAAACACACAAAATTAAGTATTTTGAAAAAGTAAAAATCCAGATTGTTTCCAGAGAGGGCTGGGTTTAGGGATTAGGTTGGGTTAGGGGGATAGAATATATAGTTAAGTCCCCATAAAGATTGTGTGTGTGTATATACAGAATAACGGCCAAAGATAACGGTTAAGAAGAAATCATGGTGACAGAGCATTTGACAGACAGTAATGCGCAAAAAACCACATCAAATTTGAAATCAATTAAAAATACAAACATTTCCTAGACCTGTCTTTTGCCATTCTCTTTGGTTAGTGAATGCATAAGTTGAAGTGGTTAAAAGAAAATGCACAAGTTAGACTTGAACCATGAGTCTCAATCTTGATATAAACAATGTGACTGCGACTGTAGTGTGCTGGATAGTGAACACTGCTGAACTGCTGAAGTGGTGAAGTATGTTTTTTAATGTCAAAACAAAAGCCATCAACCCAGTTCATTAACTATTAAAAGTATGGGTTTTATGTATGGGTTTATCTCCTCCCCAAAATACAAACATTGCCTCCAGGGTGCCATCTAGTGCTAGTGGCAACCAAAACAGTGTCAAATTTCACATTTAGAAGATATAAATTTCACATTTAGAAGTTGAGATTACGTCAAACATTGCATGGAAAATGCACATTTCAGAGCACTTTATGGGACCTTTAAAGAAGTGCAAACCAAAATACACAGCTATAGACAAAAGTGTAAAACACTGCAGCCTTGGTGAAAGATTCTTTCCAACAAAATAAAAAAAACAACGCTAAAAAGTTTTAAACAGCAGCGTATGCTTTGACAGGTTTAGATGTGCAGTTGATGTCAGATCTATAGGGAGCTGTCACCGTCCCTTACTCCTGACGTACAGAGATTTCCCCTCAGGTATTCAGTCTGGAGGTGCTATGAGTGTGTGTCTGTTCTGTTCTCGTCCTTGGTGTCAGGCGAGATGTAACTACAGCCGAAGTCTGCATGAACCTCCTCATTTACAGCCGAGAGGTCAGAGAAGGAGGAGCTGCTCTCCCCCGGGTGCACAACGGCTTCCGGAAAACACATTTCTGCTCACTCCATCACTTTCATGCACCCTTAAAGTATGCTTTTCAATCTCATTCTTTCCCCCTCTCTCTCTTTGTCGCCATTGCTCCCTCACTTCTGCTCAGTAACTGGTAAAAATAGTGCTTCATAAATCATGCATCCTTTTCCAGAGCAAAGAGACTTTAAAAGGAGAAATGAGAGAAAGAGCGAGCACATTCAATGAGAGCTTTGATGAGTGAGATGTCACACCGCTAGATAGAAGATGGCCAAAGGGCTCTTCGTATTGCGGTGTAATATCATTGTTTTACAGCAGAATTAGATTCAGGTAGGAACAAGAATTATTCTGGAAACTTCTGAAGGTGCCACAGCCAACAGGATGAAAAATGGTTGTCGGGCATTAGGACTGACCCGGTGGAAGGATGTAAGTTTGGGTTTAACACTAGTAGGAAGTTTTCTTGTTCGGCAGATATCTTTGAAAAAGATATATGTGACATCTTTTATCTTATGAAGAAGTAAAGTAAAGTAACAGTAAAACTGCTTTCTGAAATCTGAATTCAGCTCTCATTTTGAAAAGAGATTTATGAAGCAGTATTAGGTCCGTGCCATCAAATTTCTTAACATATCTTTTTTTTCTGAAAAAAGTTATTAATGAAAGCTAAAATATAGAAGTTAGTCATCAGTAATTTACCACAAAATCTCAAAAACTGTATGATTATAATCTAGTTGGCACAACATATTTTCTGACACTCTCTCTCCACTGGTGCTAGGGGAAACACATACGGGTGAATCATTATGTTAATTCTTTTTATTGCGAAAAACAACAAACAATAGGCTATAAATTGTTACATATTGTTATCTATGTTGTTGTTGTTTTTTTACAAAAGGGAAGAAAAAAAGAATAAAGAAAGGAAAGGGAAAAAATAACAAAAAAAATAAGGGAAAGAGAAAAATAGAAACAAGAGTAATAAAAGCGTACCGAAAATTACAACCCACTGAATGCAGTCACTCGACAATCACAATCAAATGTTCAGATACATTGTCAATGTTGAAAGTAAATATTTACAATTAAACAGTATAAGACAATAAAAGTTAAAAACAAATAAAAATGAAATTACCAAGAAATAAATAAATTAAAAGGAAGGAGAATGCATCTATTAAATGGAAGGCAAGATGTTAAGAGACCTAAAGTAAGTTATTAAACATTGCCACATTTTAAAGAAATTAGATTTCCCAGAGCATCTAATCTTTTCCAACTTTAGAAAAAACATGGTATCTCCAAGTCATTGGGATGTAGTTGGAGGTTTATTTGATTTTCAGTGGAGTAGAATACGACATCAAGTTGTTTAGAATTAAACTGGGACCAAGTCTTTGGTACCCCAAAAATGGCTACATCAGAGGATAGGTCTATATTTACCTGCAACACCTTTGACATAATTGTTAAATAATTAATCTAGTAATCCTGCAACATAGGGCGCATACAAATATATAACTTAAATGGTGAATCATTAAAAAAAAAAACAGCTTTGTGATTATGAATTTGTATTAAATGGGACAAAGACTTCACTCAAGAGTTCACCCAAAAATGAAACTCCTGTCATTATTTATTCCTCCTTTACTTGATTCAAACCTTTATGAGTTTCTTTCTTCTGTTAAACACAAAAGACTAGTGGAAAGCTGTAACCATTGACTTCCATAGCATTTGTTTGTAAGTCCTATGTAAGTCAATAGTTACAGGTTTTCAGCTTTCTTCAAAATATCTTCTTTTGCATTCAACAGAAATTCAAAGGACTGGAACCACTTGAAGGAGAGTAAATTGTGAGTAAACTTTCATTTTTAGGTGAACTATCCCATGAGGCAGTTTTTTTGTAACAAAGAAAAGTGTTATAGCATTTCATATTACACTTCTGCAGCACTACAAAAGTACATTGGAACAGCTTAACTACCACCACACGGCTGGAAAATGCAGTTCAGTATGTGGCATTGATGCTTTTATCTGCTCTCCACCTCTGATGGTTGTAGAGCACATGTGTAGGTGTGTGACCTTTCCACACACTTTCTGAGCTACAAAAGCTGAAGCTTCACAAACAGCGAAGTCCTTGCTCGAGTTCAGCGGCTACAGAGCTGAGCTTTTGTCGAGAATCGATCAGAAACTTCATGGCATCCATAGCATTCTTCACTCCAGTGTGTGATTATCTGTGTGTGTGTGTGTGTGTGTGTAGGCTCTTTTTGTTCGCTGTTTGCTTTTCAAGGAAACGTTGCTAAAGAGAAAAGAGTTTTGTGTTCTTCTTTTTACTTTTTTTCCTCTTTCTCTGTGATCAACAGCTGTCCCAAAATACAATGGACCATGTCATAGCGAAAGTAGCCAATTAGGCCAAAGATGGTGTGTGTGTGTGTGTGTGTGTGTGTGTGTGTGTGTGTGTGTGTGTGTATGTAAAGTGTCTGATCTGTGTCCAAACACTGTGATTTTCCTCACTGGACGTAACCTGTGTTCTTGCGGGGCCTGTGGAGGAATGAATTCAAGGAAGATTGACATTTTAAAAAAGTGTCAGAATGTCATTTTTAAGTCAAAGGACGATTGGGACACATCTTCCCCAAAGTCGTCTGAATAATCCCTAGGAAGGTTTCTAAGCAGTCACAGCTGACTGAATGTACAGTTCCAGAAAAATGTATGCGGAGCCTGGAATTTAAAATGAGTTTCTGTACATTTCTGTAAATTTGATTTGTCTGATAGGATTTGCTTAAACAGATACGCCATAAATAGTGGTTCATTTTGTTTTTTGAACATTTACATTTTGTAATGCAGCAATAATTTCATTCATTCATTCATTTTCTTTTCGGCTTAGTCCCTTTATTAATCTGGGGTCGCCACAGCGGAATGAACCGCCAACTTATCCAGCATATGTTTTACACAGCGGATGCCCTTCCAGCTGCAACCCATCACTGGGAAACATCCATACACACTCATTCACACACATACACTACTGACAATTTTAGCTTACCCAATTCACCTATAGCGCATGTTTTTAGACTTATGGGGGAAACCGAAGCACCCGGAGGAATCCCACGCAAACACAGGGACACATGCAAACTCCTCACAGAAATGCCAACTGACCCAGCCAGGGCTCAAACCAGCGCAGCAATAATTTATAGAGATATATTTTTTGTGTCTTTATTTGTAAGAGATTAAGGCACGTTTTCCTTTGTAAACTAACGTGACAATGTTGTTGTTATTTTTAATAAATTTTTACTGCAACTGCAAGTAAATTTAAGTATTAAAGTATTAATACAAAAGTACTAATAAAAGTAATATATAGTTGAAGTAAAAAAAATTTTAGCCCTCCTGTATTTTCTTTTTAATATTTCCCAAGTTCAGTTTAAAAGAGTCAAAATCATCTAATAACCAATTACTTTTGTCTATGGCATACTATCAATACATAACATTTATTAGCTATTTTGCAAGATACTAGTGTTTAACTTAAAGTACAATTTCACTTAATCTATGTTAATAAGGTTATATGCAAAGTAGGTAAATTGGGTTATTGGACAACAGTGGTTTATTCATATAGAAACTCTTAAATAGGCTAATAAAATAGACTTTAAAAAATTGTTAAAAAAAATGTAAAAACTGCTTTTATTTCAACCAAACTAAAACAAATTAAAAAAAACTGGATATACTGGATATGCTGTGAAAATTTCCTTGCTGTGTTAAACATAACTCGAAAAAGATTATAAAAAGGATACAAATTTCACAGAAGGGTTCATATATTTTTATTTAAGTGTATATTTGTTGGGGCAGCACAGTGGGGCAGTGGTTAGCACAATCACCTCACAGCAAGAAAGTCGCTGGTTCGAGCCCCGGCTGGATCAGTTGGTATTTCTGTGTGGAGTTTGCATGTTCTCCCCATGTTCACGTGGATTTCCTCCGAGTGCTCCGGTTTCCCCCCACAGTTCAAAGACATGTGGTACAGGTCAACTGAATAAGCTAAATTGTCCGTAGTGTATGTGTGTAAATGAGAGTGTATGGGTGTTTCCCAGTGTTGGGTTGTGACTGGAAGGGCATCCACTGCGTAAAACATGTGCTGTAGGTGGTTTATTCTGCTGTGGTGACCCCTGATTAATAAAGGGACTAAGCCGAAAAGAAAATGAATGTATATTTGCTTTTAACATGTATTTGAGCATAAAATATAAGTAAATACTTTATGTAAATGATGCTTAATTTTCATGTTTTTCAAATACACACTATTCAATTGTATGTTTTGAGTGTGACATTTGGATTATAATGAAACTAAAGCCAAAAGATTTTACTCGACCTACCAGTCTTTGTGTAAAAACTAAATAATAGTACTGACATTTTTTAAAGTCATCTATAATTTAGCTCAAAATCTTAGGTGAAAATTGTAATTTCAATGTAATATCTATATCTGCAGAAAAAAAAAAAATATATATATATATCTGTGTAGGAAAGTGTAATTCCCACTTTTAGGTGCTGTGCTGCACTTCGTGTCCTTGTGTGACACTTGTCATGTGACATTTTCACAATGTGCGTTCAGCCAAAGCCTGTTTGAATTAGTTAATATTATGGATGGTTCCCAGTACTGGGTTGCATATGGAAGGGCATCCGCTGTGTAAAACATATGCTGGATAAGTTGGTGGTTCATTCCGCTGTGGCGATCCCTGATGAATAAAGGGACTAAGCCAAAGGAAAAATGAATGAATAAATCAATCAATCAAAGTATCAAACATGATGCAATAGGATTAAGATTCAAACACTTAATTAAAGTATAAAAGGTGATGAATAATTTAAGATTGCAAACAAACATATATTATCACAGCAAAACATAATTTTAGCAAACATAAAGAGTATTTTAGGTCACAAGAAACACTCTTGTTTTCTTGTTTTTATTGCTTGTATATATTTTATTATTTTATATGTCAGCTTTTATTTGAGTTTTGAGTTAAACTAAATAAAAATGAGAAGTATTTCCAATCAGTGGATCAAAAAGTAAAAATAAGTTATAATATATATATATATATATTATTTTCCTTTTTTTCATGAACATTTGTTTAATTCCAATTAACAAAACTACTTAATTTAATATCTTTAGATTTAGTTTTCTATAGTAACCCTCCTTTAAACGACATAAGCAATAGCTACATTTCAAAGTAGATTTCAGAGTTATCCAAATTGTGAGTTAAATGCATGTTATCAATCAATCCATCAATCAATCAATAAGCAAGCAAACCAACAATAAATGCTTACTTGGAATGAATATATTGTCTGATAAATATGTGATACATTTTGCAGGCATTTTGTGGCCCTGGATTGTGATATTCATTCCCATAAACAATTAGTTGGCATGTCTGATTAATTCCCTCCCTCATTTTGAGTAAATCATGGTCACGTTTGATTAATTAGTTCCTTTGTTTGACGTAAACCATGGCTTCATTGTACTAATTTGTTTCCTTTGTTTTAATTCATAAACAAAATCTTGTACATATGCACCTGTGCAAATAATGCATCTAACCACAACTGAGCACATTTGTTTATAAGAAATGTCATTTAAATCAGTATGATGTGATGATAGAGACACAGGAACGCAAACCCAGCTAGTGATCTTCTACCTTCTCTCCGTCACACGCATTGTCCTGTTATTAAGCAATAAACCAGTTGGCAAGCATCAGTGTCAATGGCACTTGATATCGAAGGACACATTACCATACATATGGAGGTGTGAGTCAACATACAAACACCTAGAGTGGGTAAACACAGACTTCAATATCGCTTCTCTCCCACACAGCCACACTACAGCCTCTGTATTTAGCAAGGCGAGCGAGACGTGGACATTTAGCTATAGAAATATTATGATTCGGTGAGCCTATGGCAGTGTGCGGTGTGTTTATTTTTACATGTAGCACTTTAATGTGAGGTTACATGGTCAAAAGTACAAGAAAAGTGCGATGGTTCCTCCAGGACCCCGCTGTTAAAACTTCACAGGAACTCCCCATCAAGCGGCTCCATTACCCCTTCAGGAATAAATAGCATGTTCATATTTCTCTTATCAAAGGCTTCTCTGATGTCCACAAACACTGCATGAACCAAACACACACACACACACACACACACACACACACACACACACACACACACACACACACACACACACACACACACACACAGACTAACCTAAGGTGGAGTACTTTACACTTTTGCGGAGGACGAGATAAGTGGAAGATGAAGCTTTGATGAATAATAGGAGTGCATTGGATTCTGGGCGTTAAAGTGGAGAGTTCAGTACGGCGTTTCAGAACAAACTCCAGCATTGCTCACATTTAATATTTGATGAGCACTTGGCCTCCTGATCTTGCTAACATACGCTAGCAGCTGGAGTGTGTTATTGCTGTTTAAACGTCTTCTGCCCCCGTCAACAGGCCATCCGAGAGAAAGCTTTGCTGGTTCTTGGAGTGAGTGTTTGGGTATAAAAGTTTTAGAGAGTTCTTACGCAAGCGCTGCTTCATCTGAAATGGTGACTGAAAGAGGAGGATTGAGCAAAGACTTTCTTGCTCGTCTGTATTATTCAAAGATTATATATTCATTCATTTATTTTCTTTTCGGCTTAGTCCCTTTATTAATCTGGGGTCGCCACAGCGGAATGAATCGCCAACTTATCCAGCATATGTTTTACGCAGCAGATGCCCTTCCAGCTGCAACCCATCACTGGGAAACATCCATACATACTTATTCACACACATACACTACGGACAATTTAGCTTAACCAATTCACCTGTACCACATGTTTTTGGACTGTGGGGAAACCAGAGCACCCGGAGGAAACCCACGCGAACACGGGGAGAACATGCAAACTCCACACAGAAAAGCCAACTGACCCAGCCGGGGCTCGAACCAGCGACCTTCTAGCTGTGAGACGATTGTGCCACTGCGCCACCGTGCTGCCAAAGATTATATAATTAACTATAATATAATATAATATAATATTATAATAATAAGATAAGTTGGATAAGATTGATAAACTGGATAAGTTGGTGGTTCATTCCGCTGTGGCGATCCCAGATTAATAAAGGGACTAAGCCGAAAAGAAAATGAATGAATAAATAATATAATATAATATAATATAATATAATATAATATAATATAATATAATATAATATAATATAATAGTATCGGGAAAGGTCCATGAGTCGGGATTCAAGATTCAGCACACTAACCACTAGGCTACTGGCTTAATAAATTCTTACTTTTAATTGTATTATTATCAGCCCAATAATAAATTGATATATTGGCTTGAAGGCAACGCAGTGGCGCAGTGGGTAGCACAATCGAAAAGAAAATGAATGAATGAATTTTAGGGCAATCATTTTTTTTATTATGTTTTCTAGTTGATACACATTTCCTTACAACAAATATTTAGAATATATTAATTCTATTATTAATGATAAAAATACACATATAAAAAATTTAATTATTAAAACAAATTAGTTGTCCACCATATTGCTTTTCCTTTTGTTTCTGTAAACAGGCCATAAAATAAATTTCTATGAGATTTACCTTAATATTTATTAGTCTATATATCAATGAACCAGTTACTTCCAAATATAAAGAGTTACTCTGCACTGGCC